>PVJO010011557.1:0-59328 GCA_004026905.1 Hystrix cristata | reverse complement strand
CTTTTCTTTTCTTTTCTTTAATTCCATGTGTTGTGCAATGCTGGAAAGTTTGTTACCCAATTAAAAAGTGACACTGAGGTGATTTTTAACTGGAGAACTCCCTAGAAGCTTTTTCTTAGCACGCACACAACCCTAATGTTAGAGAATGAGCAGACCAAGGAGTACTAGAGAGCAGGGTGTGGAGGGTGGAGGCCATCTGGCAGCTCTGAAATAGGTGAGTTCCCCCATGCAGGCAAAAGGCAGGCTTGTTAAAGGCTCCACCCATCCTGGGGCTAGTGATGGTATTGCATATTTCAAACATACTCGAGGTAATGGAAATTGTCTCTCCTGCTCATCACTGTGCTGTTTCAGGGACTTTGAGAATTTTATACCAAACCCACTGTGGCATTTTATACCCAAGGAGTGAGCACCCTGTCCTTAGTGGGCCCCCTTGGTGTGTGCTCAGGTTTAATCCCAGCACCCCACCTTCTGTTGCTCCTTGCTGGGAGCCCTAAAAGAGTTTAGTCATATCTTCATTTTAGTGAGGCTATTCCTGAAAGAAGGAGGCAATATTAGTAATAATGCTTCACATTCATAATAAGGCTACAGAGCTCATGGAGAATTTTCACACAGGTTATCTTTTTGTGCATCTCAGCAGCCCTGTGGATTAGGTGTGGCAGGTATTATTAACACTTTTGTTGTGCAGTAAATTTAGAATCAGACACAATACATGGCCAGCTCAAGACTAGTAGATTTTAAAAAATGCGTTCTAAATGAGACTGAGAGAGAAAATTAAACACACACATACCTGCCACCACCAAGAAAAGCAATACAAACTTTTTTCCGTCAAAAGCCTGTGTTTGCCTTATAGTCCTTCCTACCAGCGCAGACAGTCCTGCAGTTTTAATTCCCACACAGAAGCAGGCCAGTTAAATACTGTAATGTGAATTGAGATGTCGCCTGTGCGAGACAGCTGAGGCGGCTTTTGCAGAGTAAGGCTTTGTATCTCAGCATAGTGGGAGGAAGCCTGTTCGTCTGGCCAGCCTTCTTCCCCGCTCCCTCACCTTTTCCCCACCCCACATCCACAAGGTTATTAAAGTCTGTTGGTTGTTCAGCTACTTTCTTTTTCATCTATGGCTTCCCTAAAGCTGCTGTCCAGCCCTAGCCTCAGATGCCCAGTGACTCTCATCACGCTGGCGATGGGCTTTTATGTTGGTCTTCTTGTCCCTACTCCTGCCATCTTGCAAAGCCCAGGTGCTAGTTTTCTTGCAGGGTTCCTGGTTCCTGGCATTCTTCTGTGCCTTTGTATTGCTGTTGGCTCTGTTTGGAATACCCTTCCCTCTGCACTTGGATCTTCTTAGTCATGTGCTGAATTACTATTGGTTCTTTAAAAATTGGCCGAAATTTAAAAATTTCTTTTCTCCTCTGTGAATCCTTTTCTGACCTCCCTGCTTGGTCAGTTTGGCCACATTGATCTCTGGGCCCACAGCTCCTTCTCCAGAGTTCTACAGTGAAACTTCAAGTAGGCTGAGCTTTCTGGGAACAAGGTTTGAGTCCTAAAACTTAGCAGCATAGGGCATGATTCCCTTCAGGATGATTACAGTAAACACAAGTCATGGGTTAGCCAAATGTTTGGGTTCACTTTACAGTGACCCTAGTCACATGATCAGAAGTGTTTGGTCATGACACAGTTGGTTTACTCAGCCATCCAAATATAGCACTAATTAGCAGTGCGACGGGGGGTGCTTTGGTAGCAATAAAATATATTTTCTCTGTCAAAAGACCCTTTCTTAATGAGCCTGAGTAGGAATCTATAGTAATGGAGAAGACCATAAATCTTCTTTTTTTCTTTTCATACACAAATGAATTCAGAGGTATAGACTGCAGATTATAGAGTTCAGTTCTGCTTGAGTATGGATTTGTATTTTTGCTGCATGAAAACAATGTGGAGTTTTGTCACTTGGCTGATACTGAATAGTCAAAATAAATTAATTTGCATTGTTAGGAGCACTCTTTAGGCAATGCTTGTGAACAACCTTTGTGTTTGTGCTTCAAAATCTTTGTAGTTGCTAATACACAGTGAATAATTGCTAGGTACACTGCAGAGGAAATAGTTTTTTAGTTGTTTGTCTTTGGTTTTCACGTATCTGTGCTTGGTGGTGGTTTCTGTAATTGCGATGGTGTCTCAGCCTTCTTTTAGCTGTTGACAGTGCCTGTTTTCTGCTATCTATAAAATCTTTACTTTTGTGTGTCAGGATTTTTAAGATAAAAATTAAGAATTAGTTTTCTGTAGCCGTGTGTGTGTGTGTGTGTGTGTGTGTGTGTGTGTGTGTGTAGGGAGGGCCAAGCAAATAAACTTTGTATTTATAATTACAAGGTATAGGAAAAAGATTATTTCTTCTTTTTCTCTAAATTCTTTAAATATTTTAAGTCATATCTTTCAATCACTTATGCCATTACAATAGTCAATAATGTGGCTACCTGGATATCTAAGTTGACTGAATTTTATTTTTATGATAATATATTTGAAAAATGAGCTGATTTGAATGAGTCTGTATTAATACATTAATCAAAATAAAGTACATTTGTTATATAAATTTATAACATGTTTTTGTGAGAAGTAAAAATAATATTTGGATTTTCCATATCACTTCTCCTTTATTATAGCGTACTGAATATTGATCTTCATTCTAGATTGAAATCCATTCATAAGTATATAGTAGCATATGCTAGAGTTAAGTTCTTCATTTTTCCTCATTAAAAAGAAAACATAGGGCTGAGGATTTAGCTCAGTGCTCAGTGCCTTGCAAGCACAAGGCCCTGAGTTCAATTCCCAGCACCAAAAAAAAAAAAAAAAAAAAAAAAAAAATCTGTAATTATCTTCTGTAGCTATGATTTCCTATTTTCACATTTATGAGTAGAATCAGGACTATAATCTTGGTGCAGTTGTTTGTGTTGCCTTATTTTTCCACTAATAGCACACTCTTTCTCAGTTTTCCATGCCATATTCACCCCAGGTATTTGAAAACTTGAGGAATGGTTGACTGTAATGATCGGGTGTTACTTCCTGCATCACTTTGACTGTCAAAGATACATACCACAAACAAATATTAATTGGACAATGTGAAATAAAGCACTCATCTCATTTTGTTTACTTTCTAAGGCCAGGTTCCCCCATTATAATTAAGAAATGCTTTATAACATAACAGTTGCATTCATTTGCTTTCTTTAGCAAACATATTGGCTATTCTTAAAAATAACCAATGAAGAAAGAAATAACCAATGAAGAAAGGGTTATTTTAACTGTCTTAATTATTTGATTTTTGTGGTGCTGGGGATTGAACTCAGGGCTTTAGGTTTGCTAGGCAAGCACTCTGACCACTAAGCTAAATCCCCAGCTCCCATGTGTTAATTATTTGAAAAGGATGTTATAGAGGAAATTTAAGAGGGTGAGCTATATGACCTTTTAATGTTCTTTATACTTACAGATTTCAAGATTCTGAAATTAGGTGGTCAGAATATCTAAGAAATGCTGGTAGCCTTAGTTACAATGTCTTTTTTTTGTTGGTTTGTCACAGACTGCCTTTTCAAGGTGTGTCCTATGAATCGATATTCTGCCCAGAAGCAATATTGGAAAGCAAAGCAAGCCAAACAAGGGAACCACACAGAGGCTGCCTTGCTGAAGAAACTACAGGTACGAGCCAGGCTGCATTTGTCTTGTTTAAACTGGACTAGGAACAGCAGTAACAAAAGATGTACTTGTTATTCCCAGCTTTTTAGCTTTGTAATTTCACCCAGTACACGGAGATTTCAGATGGATATAACAATACATTGAAAAATAGAGGGTTTTAAATTATAGGGTGTGGCCACGTTATTTCCTGGCATGAAGATAGCACATTCCTATTGCTATTTCTTTTTTTTTTTAAGGGTGTGTCAGACTAATTCAAAGCTTCACATTGAACTGAAAACCAGTTCAGAATCTCTATGGGAAAATTAAATCCAGTTGTATTTTACCTGATATGGTACTTAATTTTTTTTTTTATCTGAAAGAGCATGAAAAAATATTTGAAAGATTATAGTTTCTGATTTGGTGGAGTATAATTCTAATAGGCCTTAATTTTGTAACATTAAAACTTCTGTTAGTTTTAGAATTGAAAACTGAACTTTGTCTTCTTCAATTCATCTACTATCCGGGTTGGTGTTTCTAGCAACATTCCTTCTTAAAGTAATCTTATAAGTCCCAAAACCTGGCACTTTGCTGAAATTTTTGATATGAAAGTGACTCAAGACATTTTTGGCTGCATTTCAGCATAAATTGAGTAATTTCACACTGTGTTATAATCGTTAATTTAATTATTATCCCCTTTGCACCTCTCTTTTCAAGCTTCAAGAATAAAGCAACTGGTCCATTTTATTTGTGGTTATATTCTTGTTACTAAAAATATTTATTTCTTTGCCAGTTATTACATTCTGTTTATTATGTTTCCATATTGAATATTTGTAATCATAGCATGCTGCAGAATTGGAACAAAAACAAAATGAATCAGAGAATAAGAAGCTGTTGGGAGAAATTGTGAAATACAGTAATGTTATACAAGTAAGTTTCTATTAATTTTTTCTTCAAAATGGCGAATATTTTATGGATAATTTTCCCAATTGTCCATATGAGTTAGAATGCCAAACTCATGAAAATTTTGAGATAGAAGAGTTTGTTCTTCAGTGGAAATTATAGATATTTTGAGTCGTTAGTTGTTACTCTGTGCACTATGCTTATACATTTAATAGTAAATTGGGGCTGGAGATCTAGATTAGCTCAGTGGTAGAGCACTTGCCTAGCATGTATGATGTCTGGCTTCCATCCCCAGCACTGGAAAAAAAAAACAAGCCTGATGTGTGCACTTAAAGAAATAATTTATCTAGATGTATTCATACATTATTACAGCAAAAGGAAGAAATTGGGGAAATAATTTGTAAGGGCCTATGAGAAATAGTCCTTCGGATTAATGGAGTTAATGTTTGATGTGGAGAACTTTATCTTTTCGTTGTGTAGAGAGAGGAGAGTTTGCAAATTGCACTGTGGAAATCATCGTTGGATTGTTTTTAGAAGGTTTCTTATTTCAGTTTGTGTGCATGGAGATTTATCTCAGCTGCATTCCTTCCCTGTGCTTCATTTAGATCTTTTAAGATCTTTTACTTGCTTATTTGTTAATAAATGCTCCACCTTGTTCCAAAAAGAATGTAACGCATTTTCCAAAATACATACCACAAGATAAAATATAAATAATTAAGGCAGTTGGGTCAAAGGGAAAAATAATGATTGAATGAATAAGCTGAGGTTACGGGAGAGACATGTTCATAAGAACCATGTTGTAAAGTCTGGAAAACTTTGGCCTAAAGTCTTCTTTTCTGCTTAGCCACATGGGAAGCACAGTATGTTACAGCATTGGGGTTGGAGGCCTGTGACATATAACCAAACCTGATATCTAGAAGCACAATCTTTCCCAGCAGTAAGAGCAGGGAAGTGTTTCTCCCAAGTGCAGTTATAAAGAGGACACTGTTTAATACAGTAAACAATAGCCTTAACAACTTCCGTACAATAAATACCACAATGAAGTACTTCATGCAGCTATTTTTAAAAATAATATCTCCTGATATTTTGCTTTTGGCCAGTGGCAAAATGCCAGAGTACAGGGCAAGCGGTTCTCTTATAGGACAAGATGAGGGAACCCAGGTTGCAGCTTTCTGAATGTGGGACTTACTCTCATGATAAACAGTATGATATCTTTTGCTTGGGGATGCTGCATGTCTCTTGGGCAATCCTCCAGAAGTAGAGTTTTGATGACTAAGTCCACCAAGTGAACCTTATTGTAAGTACTTGAAGTGTCATTGTTGGCTTGCTCAGTTAGGGGCCAAGCCACGGCCTTTGACGTGGTGGAACCCTGAGAGGTGGGATTGGCCCACTAGGGTTTCTGTTTTCTGGTAAAATGAGAACCAAAGGTATGATAGTGGGCTTTTCAAAAAGAGCTGATTATTTTTGTGGTTAAAGAACAGCCTTTTATTTGGAGACACTTTCTTTCTCACAGTTACTTATTAAATGATCATTCTTTTTTGAAATGATTGTAGTAATAGGCGGGAAGTTTATTTTGTTTTGGTTTTTCTGCTCGGTAGCATTATATTTTGGAAGACTTTGTCCATGGACTCCAGAAGATCTGGGGAACAGTGCTTCTGCACTCTTCTCAGAAGGAGAGTCAGCATCCTGTTGGGGAAAGCACAGTCAAGTTAGGGTGTATAGTTCCCTCCTTCCAGAGGAAGACAGGGCTGTCTCTGGGGAGGATGCTTAATGATGCTAAGTCACTCAGTGTGTCCTTTCGTTTATTTCTTTATGTGCCCATTTCATTATGAAGGAGAATTGGGTCTTGGAGATGAAGAGGAACCCATAGAAAAGTCAGCTTGAAAAGATGATTTTGTGGAGTCTGGAAACATCTCTTTTGCTTAATTTCTACTTCAAGCTGTGTTACTTGGATATGTGACATATGTATAAACAGAAATGCAATTAACAGAGGAGATCAAAGAATAAACGTCATAATACATGTTTTTCTCTGCAGCTACTGCACATAAAAAGCAACAAATATCTGACTGTCAACAAGAGATTGCCTGCCTTACTGGAGAAGAATGCTATGCGAGTGTCTTTGGATGCTGCAGGAAATGAAGGATCCTGGTTTTATATTCATCCCTTTTGGAAGCTGAGAAGTGAGGGTGACAATGTATGTAAATTCCAAATTAAGGGGGAAATAGTGAGCTCATTAAAAAAAAAAATCTTACTCTGAAAGAGAGTCCAGAAAGTACAAAGAATGATAGTTTTTAATCAACACATTATTTTTATGTTAGTATGTTTAGGAAGCTAAATGTATTTATTTATCATACAGATTGAGCTCAGAAATCATCAAAAGACAGAATGCAGATTAATTTAAAATCATCTTCTAGCTAGAGTTTGGGTGAAAGTATTTTAGCAACCTTGATGTTGGCTGAGACTTTTGAGGAGGGGTAGAAGTGGTCTCCTTGCCTTTAATGGAAGGAGGCTGTTTGCAAGGGAAAGAGCTGTGTTTAGCCAGTGACGTCTGTCCCCCTCTCCCCCATGAACTAATAGAATAACACCTTGAATCATGGCAGTGTTCCGTTTACTGGCTGCAAGGCCAGCTTCTTACAGTCCGTTTGTTTTAATAGATGTTAACATATGAAAAGCTGTAGGTTTGGTATCTACTCATTGATGACATTTATATTTAAATTATGTAATTTGTGCATATTGTCATGTAAAATTATGTGCAATGATTTTGTAGCGTCAATAATTTGGTATTTTTGAGTGTGATAAATAAAATATTGGGTAGCAGTCTCTAGCAGTAGGGAGATGCCTAATAAATGCCAGTGGACACTGAACAATGAATAACTTTCATAAATGGAACACTTTACAAATGTTAGGGCAGGTTGAGATTTTAAAAATTAACATCATGTATTCAAAGTTGAGAGCTTAATTCTTTTGACAGTTTTCTCAGTCAACCCTTTGATTACATTTTAAAGGTTTTGGGTATTTCTTACGTTAGCAATGTTTTCTTTTTATAGTGAGTCTGTTTTTCTGATGGATTTCAAAGTACAAATTCGATTCCACAGGATGCAACCTTCATGATTTAATTTGCTTAATAAATTATTTGGTGATGTCTTCCTTAGGTAAGGTTTGGGAGAAGCATGGCATGCAGGACTGGAGTGCACTTTAAGTCTTGTGTCAGAGTTCTAAAAACATTAAGTCCTATTTGTTTTTCTTTTGGCATCAAGTGATGTGTGCTGTGAGCATGATATTTATTTTAATTTAGAAGATAGTTAATTATAATCAACTCTCAATTATTCAGCCATTGATTATGCAGTATGTGAATGACTCATGCTTTTGATATCTTCCCTAAGAAAAGGATGTGGTTTCCCACTCCACCTCTCATTGAGTAGTGTCCCTGTCTACAGGTGATCCATAAAAATTAAACATCAAAACAAATAAAACCTGACCTCAAATTTAGAAAGAATGGATGAATGATTGGATAAATTCCAGACTTTAGAATAATTGTGTATTTTATTAATTCACTCTATTTATTCATTCTCAACCTGGCCAGCTTCCAGATCACTTTAGTGGGTCAATAGAGAGTTGAATGTAATGAACTATTTCAAATAACTTGTACTAGAAAACAAAACAAAGCAAAACCTACTGCTGTAATGCTCCATCTTGTTGAAAATGGACAATGGAGTTTTTAAGTGTGGCATAGAAACTGTCTTTATTTAGGTGTGGTTCTTGTAGCATGGCCCCAACAATCTCCACATCGCTTTTTTGCTGAGATAGTACACGGTTGTTGCTTGCCACTGTGTAGTGTTTGTGTGTCATTAAGGTTGGTGTGAAAACCTAAGCACCCACAGCCCTGTACTGGCCACATAAGTGGTTGTATAGTAACCCTCATTTTCTTTCATAGGAATCGGTAGTATTTTTCTAAAATATAAATCTACTGGATCTTTTTGAAGGTAATTGCAAATACTGCCACTTCATAGGAAGAGGTTCAGTCACTGCTGATTTTCTTTAAAAGCATATTAAACTAAGAGGAAATTACAGTGGTTAGAGGACATTAAAATTATAATTTTCTATTAGCAATTAGTTATGATTTTGTTTGTGCATAATCAACAAGATGTTTTGTGATCTATATCAAATGAAAGAATGAGGCAGATGATAGTCAGGGATAGTCAAGAAAGGTGCCATATTCTCAAAAATCAGTGGTTCCCACCACTTAGATGTGCCTTAATAATATACATGAGAGGGTACATTGTATCTTCTAATATGTCCTCTACTCAGGATGGTGTTGGGGGACAAGTAGATGCATGGATGCCTCAACTTCAGCTGCGTAGAAAGCCTTTGCTTGCTGAACTTTGCTTGTTGAACTTTTAGAAATTCATTTGGAACAACCATAAGCAGAGAGTATCAATATTTCATTTTCATTTATCTTCTCATGATTCAGTAGTTAATTTTTTATTTTTGATTTTGAGCTAAGAAGACAGGTTCTTTACCTCGATGGTAGATTTTGAAAGTGTGAAGAGGCCAGATATTCTTTAAATTCCAACTATTAAGGAAAGAGACTCTTTTTGGGTAGCAAGTAGATTTTGCTATTTTAAAAAACTATATGCCTTGAATTTCTAGCAGAGGTGGAACTAGAACCCTGGCGTTTTGATGCCTATTGAGATGTTCTTTTCACAATACTAGGTGCCACTTCAAAAAGAGTTTAGCTGCAAGTGGCATTATATTGCTCTTTATTTTCAGCAAGATCTCAGCTTGAATCTTATGTGGCTATTACACAGAATCAACAGAAATGCTTTTGAAATAGCAATTAAAAAAAAAAGATGTTTGTGTACTGTAAGTGAATGTGATGGCTAATCCTAGGATGTGACAGAAAATAACTTCACCCTCAACTCCTATACTAAATATATAGTTTCTCAGAGAGCACCTGGCCCTGTCAGTGGATCAGGCCCTAAAGTACATTTTTCTGAGAGTATTAACAACTTCCATAGAATTAGGTGTGAATTCTCTGCAAATAGGCATTATTTTTCATACACACTTTTGCTTTCTTCTGCCCCTTCTTACTATTTTTTTTTTCATTTGACATGTTGGCCTGTTGTCCATTTTGTCTGCAAGTTTTATTGATCTTCATTAGTCAAGGTAGAGATTGTCAAGAAAAAGACTGAGGACTGGAAAATTAGTGATTTAATGTTATATTCTCCTTATAACTCCTGGCCTCAGAAAGCCTTGAAAGTTGTTTCAAAGACATCAAGAAACAGTTTGGCTATATGGTTGCTCTCTTAAGAATGTAGGTGAGTTTACAGGTGGTACTTAGAAGTAAATACAACATGAGAAAACAGTAGGATTTAGAGCAGTGAAGATAGGTCAAACAAGAAGTATTGAATTGGAAATACATAGCTAAAATATATCACGATGTGTAGCAGCTTATTGGTTAATATTTACATGGTGCAGATGAGAATGAAATAGTAAATCAAATCCAGTTTCTTTCTTTAAGAAAGATTTTTTTTTTCATGCTGGGGATTGAACTCAGGGCCTTGCGCTTGCTAGGCAAGCACTGTGCCACTTGAGTAAATCCCCAACTCCTCTTTAAGAAAGAAATTGGATGATGAGATGTAACACTGGCATGATATGGAATTGAACTCCCAGTCGTTTGTATTATTGACCACTACTTGGGCCTCTACATGGCTCTCCAACCTGGAGTTGTCTTGATGTCATAGGAAATAATTTCAATGACTTTTTTTTTTTTAAGGGAGGAAGGTTTTGAAATATTTAGACCATGTTGACCTTCATTTATTTTTATTTGTGATTTAATTTTAAAAGACGTACCAGTTTATTATGGTTCAGAGATAGAAAGCAATACAACGATCGTGAAAAGTGTCTGTCTTACACCTTTTTTCCCATCTGCCCAATTGCACTGCCTTGTTCCACAGTTAACCACTGTGAATATTTGTTTAGGCATATAGTCCTATTACGTTCCTCTCATGTTTATACAAAAGATAACATACTATATGCCTTGTTTGACTCCTTTATCTTTTCCCTTAATAGTATTTCTTGATGATCTTTCCTTATCTGTACATAAAGAGCTTCTGTCATGAGTCTTTGTGAGTCACAGCTTTGACTAATGATGGATTTGAAAGGTAGGGTGATGAATAGAGACTTGTCCTGTAAACAATAGAAGCTATTTCTATAAACCAAAGAACTTCCTTTGATTAGTGAGCTTGAGGCTTCTCTATCATATATGAATCTCCAGATATAGATTGTGACAACAGTAACAAACGTGTCTGTAGACTCCCTTCTATAATCCGTATAAGGTTATCTGATGTTTATGAAATTATGTCCCTTAAAATTTTGACTTGTGTTAAGATGCATGGAGAATTTCTGAGCCCTAGTTTATTCTTCAGCTGTGTATAACACTGATCTTTTAATATTTAATTGGTGTGAAATATGCAAAGAGAAAGTTTTGTTTTCATTTTTGAGATAGCAAGCAATTCTGTAATTGAGAGCGTAGACTATCAAAGAGAGGAAAAGGGATGGTGGGGAGTGAGGAGGGGGTAATGGGATCGAAAATGATCAAGGTATGCTAAATGCATGAGCCAGTTTCCCCAAACCTGACCATTCTGTATTACTAACATGCTCCAATCTTTAGAAAAAGAAATTTAGCAAGGTAAATTAAGCGAAATTAGTGAAAATTAATACATTAATGTTAGATTTTACTTAAATTCCTATCCTTATAAACCCTTGGAAGCTGTATCATAGACTTTAAGAAGCATTTTGGCTACATAACTAGTCTCTTACAAATATAAAAGACTTCCTGGGTGGTATTTTGAAGTGAACATAACATATAGTAAAATATAGTAAAACAACTATAGTAAAATATAGATTGTAAACTAAACTAAAATTAAACTGTTCACTATTATCATTAAGAAAGGATAACTTTCATTCCTCACATATTACAAATAAAAACATTTTAAGATAAAGTAGGCAATGCTATGATAACATAAATAATATCAACATTGACTTACTTCTTGAGCACTTTCCCTGGAACCAATTTTAGTTTGCATTTAAAAAGGAGCATCAGGCTTCAGGAACCATGTTCATTTTGGATATTTAGGAGGGAACCAGATGCCAAAGGCCCAAACAGAAAACATACTTTTACAAGATCATACCTATTCTTGTATTTCCTGAATCCACATGACATTAGAATATTTACTAAATTTCTGAGATTATGGGAAGATGAAATTTATAATTTATCTCTCATTGCAGAAATAATACAAATATATAACATTTTCGGCTTGCCCTTGAGGTGATTCTGATATGTAGGTAGATTGGTTTCATTGTGGCAAGTGTATTTACTCTCTGTGTCTGCTCTGCTTGTGGTCTACGATCTTGTGGGGAGGAAAAATGGCCTAATTTTTATCTGTAAGGAAGATCCAACTGGGATGGGAGACTGATGAGAGAAAGATTTGCATTAGCTTTATGAATCCAGACTGATAGGCAATATGGAACATGATACATGATCATTTATTACATGATCATTTTTTAGAAGCTATTTTACCTCAAAGAAAAAAGAATTGAGCTAAAATTTGTGCAGAGGAAAAAGGGACCAGGGTCAGGTCAATAATGAGGACTCTTGGGCAGTTATTTTTAACTTTGGATCCATACAGTGTCTAGATTCCACTTAATTATTTCTGATTCCCAGATCGTTGTAGGAGATAAAGTTGTTCTGATGCCTGTGAACGCAGGACAGCCACTACATGCCAGCAACATAGAACTTCTGGACAACCCAGGCTGCAAGGAGGTAAGTTCTAGAGGAAAGGACATAAATCAGGTGATTTTTCTTACATGAAAGGGGGAAAAAAGGTCAGTTTCTTTGTTTTTATGAGTATAATCCTAGTGATGCTGATTAATATTGCTAAGTTACCTGTAGATACTGATTTGCTATTTTTGGTTCTTTGAAGATATTTTTATTGAGGTGCACACTTCATTGTCCAAAGTTTTCTTTTTTCCTCTTTTACCAGTTGAAATAATGATTTCTTGTATAGGAAAGAACCTGTCATCTTATAACTTTTAGCATTTCTTTATTAATAGGTGAATGCTGTTAATTGCAACACTAGCTGGAAAATCACTTTATTCATGAAATTTAGTTCCTATCGAGAGGATGTATTAAAAGGAGTAAGTATGTACTATGTTGAACTTTTGCTGGAAGAAATGAAGGTATTCTTACTAAAATTATATATGTAAAACCTATATATTCACTCGTATTCATAATTTACAATGTGACCACAAACCTTAATTCTGACTGTAAATTTCAGTGTAAGTTTGATAATTTACGTTGTGACCACAAACCTTAATTCTGAGTTTCTCCTCCTAGTATTTTAAAATGTGTAAATAATCATTCTTTGAAGGCACATAGCCAGCAGAAGGGCTATTTGGTTTTGGCCCAAAAACCAAAAAGACGCTGCTGCTTCTTATGTCTGTTCTGATGGTTGTTGGAAGTACAGTATTTCTTGACATGTTTTTCCAGGGTGACGTTGTCAGATTGTTTCATGCGGAACAAGAAAAGTTTCTGACTTGTGACGAATATGAGAAAAAACAGCACATTTTCCTTCGCACAACTTTGCGTCAATCAGCAACTTCTGCTACTAGTTCTAAAGCACTCTGGGAAATAGAGGTGTGTAACTTTTTTGGCTTTTAATAAACATTTAAATAAGATAAGATCCACTGTTTGTTTTATTGTTGTAGGGATTGTTTATGATTCACTCATAATACAGAACAATTTTTGAGAACTATCTTGTACCCTTCACTGCTGTGATCAGTTGACAGGATACTACTTCCTGGAGTATCTTTCAATCATTCTCTTTCTTCTCTCCCCCTCCCCCCACCTTACACACACACACACACACACACACACACACACACTCTCTCTCTCTCTCTCTCTCTCTCTCTCTCTCTTAATAAGGGCATATATCGTTTTACTTCTAAAATACCCATTGAGAAGTGTCATCAAAGCTGATCAGACTAGAGCCTCTGGTGGCCTGGGAGTTGAGAAGGAGCTGGATGACCCAGTAGAACTGGAGATAAATATCAGAACTATGCAGTCACTGGAGAGAACAGTGTTCATATCTTGTTTTTTTTAAATTTTATTTTAATAGTACATTTTACATGTTCATAGTGATAACATTCATCATAGGGGATTTGTACCTGTACATGATGTATCTTGTTGCTTCTTTTTTTCCCATTCCCCTCCCCTCCCTTCATCCTTCCTCCCTCCTTATTTGTAAAAGCTTCTTTTACATTTTTTCCTTCCATCTCTTATTTCTCTTGTCCCTCTGTTCCTTTCCCCCTCCCCCTCCCTTGTTCCTTTTCCCATTTGAACACTTTCTTCCCTTTCCCAATATAACACATTTTAGTCTTTATTTACACTTTCAGTTTTTCACACCAGAGAAACAATGTGATGTTTAAACATGTGTGTCCGATTTATTTCACTTAAGAGTATGGTCTCAAGATACATCCATTTACCTAGAAATATCTCAAGCTTATCATTCTTTATGGCAGAGTAGTACTCCACTGTATTAAAAAAAACACATTTTCTGTATCCATTCCTTGGTTGATGGGCATCTGGGCTGTTTCCAAGATTTATCTATTACAAACTGCCCTATAAACATGGGTGTGCATGTATCGCTGTGGTTTGATGCTTTTAATTCTTTTGGGAAGATACCAAGAAGGGGAATAGATGGGTCAAATGGAATCTCTAGTCCTAGTTCCCTGAGAAATCTCCACACTGATTTCCATAGTGGTTGCACCAGTCTACACTCCCACCAACAGTGGAGAAGGGTTCCTTTTTCTCCACAGCCCCTCCAGCATTTGTTATTGGCTGATTTGTTGATAATAGCCATTCTTTGTGGAGTGAGGTGGAATCTCAGGGTTGTTTTAATTTGCGTCTCTCGAATGACCAGTGATGTTGAACATTTTTTCATATGTTTATTTGCTGTTTCTACTTATTTATCTGAGAAGTGTCTGTTTATTTCAGTTGCCCACTTTTGAATTGGGTCTTTAAATTTGGGGGATCTGATTTTTTTGAGTTCTTTATATATTTGAGATGTTAGTCCTTTGTTGGAGGAACAGCTGGCAAAAATTTTTTCCCACTCTGTGAGTTGTCTCTTCGCTCTGTTGGTGGTTTCTTTTGCTGTGCAAAAGCTTTTTAATAAGATTAGATCCCAGTTGTTGATTCTTTGTGATATTTCCTGGGCAATTGGGGATTTGCTCATGAAGTCTTTGCCTACACCTATGTCTTAGAACCAAGAGACTCATAGTTAAGGATCTATTCATCTTTTAGAAAGTATTCATTAAATGTGGCAGCATGGTAGAGTAATGAAGAAAATGTAAGATACAGATTTTTTTAAAGGACCTTAGTATCCAGTGGAGGAGACAGCATATGCATAATGTGAAGAAACCAACAGCTGACGAGTTGCTCTTGATTTAATGCACATCTTGGCGTTTATCACAGTGGTCCTTAGCCTTTTAAAACTGATCACCTACCTCTTTTTAAAGGATATGTTTTGTAATACTTACCATATCATCTTTTTTTTTTTTTTCAATGAGAGCTGGGGATGGAACTCAGGGCCTTGCACTTGCTAGGCAAGTGCTCTTCCACTTGAGCTAAATCCTCAACCCCTCCCATAGCATCTTGGAATGTATAGGTTTTCATGATAAAAATGAATATAATGCTCAAATCTAATAAATAAATTAATGGAAGATATAATCAAGTAATACATATTTCAACATGTAAATGACTACTCTGGAAGATGTAACATTTACATCTGTCCGTGATAAATCCATTTATACGCTGGATTAGAGAGAAGTGGTAGACGACTGGAAGGCATTCCATACAAGTACAGAAAAAGGAAAGAGCAAAGGTGATTGTGAGACCTTGAGTAATAACTAGTAGGTGAAATAATAACACAACAAACTTATTTTCCCATGAAAAAGAGGGAAATAACTATAACTAAAGTAGACTGTAACAAGACAGATCACAGGCACCTGAAACAGAGAAAATGAGGACGTATTACATTTATGTAAATAAACTGAGCCTTTGTTTATAAATGTAACTAACACCAAAAGAATGTTGGGGATTGTGACACGTTTAGAGTAGAGATGCAATCATACGATAAAATATATCTTCTGTTTTAAAATTCCACTACACGTGAAGGTGCATTTTCATTCTGGCATTCGAGAAGACTTTTGTGGCCACATCCATCAATAGAAAACAGAATTAGGAAGGTCTGGGAGAAGCACGACTACCAAAGCCAGTACATGAGGCTGTGAGACCTTTTCCAGAAGGCCGCCTCATTCATTAGTGTAAGGCTGAAGAATTACAGGCAAATAAATACGTAAATCAAACATGTGCCATCACACTGTAGAGTTCTTATTGTTTTCAAAAAATTAAATCAAGATAGCAACAATGTGAGATATTATTTAAAAGTTTTATTCATAAAATACAGTGAGTTCCTGCCTTCTTGATATTTAGTTTTGAGTCTGTTGAAAGGAGTATTGAACCCTTTTATATATTTAGTTTTATAGCTTTTGCTGAGTGTACCACTGCACTGAAATTCTGTAACACACTGAGCAGTCAGAATGGAGAGTAACTTGTTCAATAGTTTGGAGGTAATGTCTTTAACTCATTTAAGTTTCCCTCTCTATTGAGAATTTCTTAAAAGATTAGACCTTTCATGTAACTCTATTAAAAACTTTGTAGTATGATTATGCACTGAAGTATTACCAGTGTGTATTCGTGGGAGGCTTATTGCTACAGGAGATTTGAAAGATGCGGCTTGCAGGACATTTCCCCATTGTGTGCTTCATCTGGAAGGCTGAGCATCTTGTTTAATCGCCTGATATCAGGCATTTCATGCAAAGAGGTATTTAATATAGGAAATTAGCTTTGGCAACTTCGGAGGGGCTGGAGGAGGAAAATGGGGGTGGAGGGCACATGAACTTATTAAAAATCCAGCATAACAGGAAGCCCTCACAGCCCCTCTCCAAGCTTTCAGTCCCCCCCTCAATGTGCTAGCTATTGTTGTGTCCTCAGTGCAGTGTAGGAGCCTGTACTTTCAATAGCCATTGCTATTCCTAGCGCTAAAGTGGAACCTCTCTGCTACCTCCCACTCTTTTCCATAGTTACAGGAAATGCCCTGGCTCTCACTGGGTAAAGCTTCTAGCCCCTTGATACAGAAAAGCATGTGAGGATGGTCCTTGTGGTCACACATTATATACACATGTTGAACTTTTCTGTGAATGTTGGGAAAGACTTTCTCTTGGTCTTTTCTCATTAAATGCCCGTAGCATCTGGCCAAAATCATCCTGATAAACGAAAACACTCTTCCTTACGTGTCTCCAAAAAGTCTGCTAAGGATCTGGCAGTATAGACTGCCATTGCTGGACACGCTTAGATATAGGTAGAGTTCTTACTCTGGGATCCGTGGTAAGCTTCAAGTGTTTTGCTAACCCCTAGCAATTGCATATAAAATGTGGATGTATGTGTGTATATCTCACATGTGTGAGACAAACAGTAGATTGTATCAGATTCTCACAAGTACTTCTGCCTTCTCTCAAAGAGTAAGAATTCAAACTTGAGATCACAGTATCTTGGCTGATTAGCCAAGAATTTGTAGAAGAAGTTTGATTTGAGAACTGACCCTTAAAGGATGGGCGGGTAGGGTTTTGGCCACAGCGGGATCTAACACGTTGTACACTTTGAAGTTATGTGCGTAAATATTATTTTATTTGAATTATGGAACTAGAGAAAAATATAGAAGCTGGAGTCTACCGAAGGCATTAGAAAGTTATATATATTGGCACACAGAATGTGAGACTGCAGAATGACCCAAAGTGTGGTCAGCACTAACACAGAAAAGGTGATCTGTTGAGGAAGAGTCTTGGAAAATTATCCTTGCTCTCTGCTATGCCTTATATTTAATCTTCATAGCAGGATGTGAATTAACCCCATTTTGTACATGAATCAACAAGGCTTAAAGAGGTGAAATTATTGTGATTGTACCATAGTTAAACACCACTCAAACCCTGAGCTTTTCTACTGCACTGTACCCGGCTGCTTACACCATCCTTCTATTGCTTTCATCCTCAGTGAGCCCAGAGGCTCAGCACCCAGGGCAGGGCCAGTTTGAAGGACAGGTTCTAAAAGACGTGGTGTTTCTTAAAAGCGTACACGGAAAGTGCCAAGAACTGGGCTAGTTCAGACCTGCTGGCCTGAGCAGCTGGGGTTCCCTCTGCTGGAATGCTCTCTTCTGGTCTCTGCATGACTGTCTTGTTCTCTTCCTCCAGGTGTCAGATCCCGTGTCATCTCCGAGTGGCTCATGCGGATTGCCGCATCTACAGGAGCCTTTCCTAGTTATTCCATCATGCACTCTTTGTCTCCTTCCTGGCACTTGTCCACTCATATTTATGTATTTATTTGCTAATTTTCTCTTCTCTGTTAGAATGGAAGCTCTATACCCACTGCTATGTCCCTGTTGTCTTGAAGCATACCTGGCCCATGGGATGCTGTTGTGACCTTCTGTTGAATGAATATTTGAATAACAAATTTGGGAGGGCAGAGAACCCGTGGTAGCTCCAACTTTGGTTTTGGAAACACGCCTTTGGACTAAGACAGTATTCGCAGACATAAGGCATGAGCATGATGTATGCAGAGTGAGGTAGTAACTTCTGTATGTGTCTCTTGCTCACTCTTAGCGAATTTTGTTTTTCTGACACATTGTACTCTCGGAAACGTATATTAGATTTGACAGGTCAGCAGTGACAGGAAGGTGCTTCATGTAAACTGTTGGCATTTGCTTGCCAAGACATGAATACCATTTTGTCCTTATTGTCATTACTGTCTTTGTCTCTAGGTGGTTCATCATGACCCGTGCCGTGGGGGTGCAGGACAGTGGAACAGCTTGTTCAGATTTAAACACCTTGCAACTGGAAATTACTTAGCTGCAGAGGTAAGACTACTGGATATGGTGCTCTTAAGTTGGTGACTGAATCAGTGGATCAGGCAATTGGTTTCTGTAAAATGCCTTGTATATAAATTTGATTATTGCCTATTGTGTTCTGGATTGGGATTATAAATTTTAAAAGGCAAATATTTGTCAAGGTTTTAAAATAAAAATGAGAACAATAGCTACAACAAAACTGCCATGGATTGACTATAAAGTCAGGTGGAATGAGGCATATGTACATGAGATATGACCTGAAATATTCTATTTCATTTCAATCTTTCAGAACGTCTGCTGCATTAGAGACATGGTCAGTTTGTAGTTGATATCATGCAGCCCAGATAGTGTAATGTTCATATCCAGTGGCTACTCTTTCATTAGTAGGTGGCTTTTATTGTTTAAACCACTGGAGAGGAAAGGGTTTACTTCTGATACAACTAACAGTTCTCAAGAAAAATAGTAAGAACATGTTAAGAACTTTTTTTTTCTCTTCACTGAAGGCATATTGACAATCAAATGTAAAGGCTGGGTAGAAATAACACCAAAATAGTTTAAAGTTTGGTTCTGTATTTTGAGAATAATTTTAAAACTATTCTTTTTCAAATTATGAAAGTATCTACTTCTTCTGCTGTCCTCCACTATGGTTTTATTTTATTTTTTTTTAATTTGGAATTTCTTTTGAGATTCGAAACAAGAATTTGGCCTTACATGTATTACTATGACTCATCTAACTGGTTTTGGGTGAGAAGAAGGGTGAAGCAGGAAGTAGATTTAGAGGAATGACAAGGGAAAGGTGTGGGACACAGTTGGGTCTTCCAGGTTCTGTAAACATGTGACCCCTGTATACACTCGCAGGCAACCTAATTAACCTTCTCATCCTTCACACCTGCAATAATCTTTGTCCCACTCACCATATGATGGTCCGTCTATACTATTTTTTCCATTAAGTAGTCTGGTATATTTGGAGGACTTTTTCTTTGATCTTTAATTCTTTAGATATTAACTTTTCTAATGGTGAGATGGGAAAGAATCAAGCATTAAATACGTATTGGAAAACTGAAACCTAGGGATCAATTTTTTTATCAATTTTAATTAGAATAATGTATGATGGTACATTTTATTTTAGTGACTAGCTGTTGAGTGCACACTTTCTGAAGTCAGGGATTTTATTTCCATCATTGTAGCTCCAGCACCTAGAACAGCACCTGGTGCATAGAAAACATTTGATGCATGTTTTATGAGTGAATGAATTAATATAAAGAAGCTATTCAGGCTTCTGTAAGATTAGAGGACGGGAGGAAGGAGATTTCAGGATTTGTATGTGAGAGGCATTTGGAGCCACATTCGGGCCAATTAATCTCTCTAAGCTCCACTTTTCTTTTCTGGAAAAGGATAATCAAATATTTAGTTAATTCTCTTAATTTGTTAAGAGATTTAAATAAGGTAAAGTGCTTAGTGTAATGTGTGGCTCAAGGTAAGCACCCAGGAAGGGAGGCCAGCATAATTAATTTTATTACAGGATAAACAGAGACTATTCTTACTTTTATAAATATCTGGCACATTATTTACTGCTCAACTAAATGAAAAATGGCTTTGTAATTTATGGGCTCTTTATATCATCAGTGTTTTCTGCAATTCTTTTGAAAGTAACCCTTTGAAGCAAAAATATGCAGTAAGATAATCTTATCTAAAAGAAGAGTTGGAAAGGCCTAGCCAGATGTTCTATAAAAAATAATAAATTATAATTGAAATCCCCTTGTATCTCATGTTAGTGCGTCTTTTCCCTAATTCACTTTTCTGTTAACAGCATTTTTAGCTACTGACATTCTGTAGGAAACTCACATGATGTACACATTCCTTGTTAAATTCTGTAATGAAAGCTGGTATCATTTGGTATATTCAAATAATTTGATCATTAAGAATTAAATTGTTCATCAACTTTCATCATGATCCAAGACGTTCATACACAAATGAATTAATTAAAATTGGAAAAATAGGAAGCCGTCCGTTTGTTGAAAAGAATTCTGTCTCTAGAGAACACAGCTTTAAAGGGCATTTACTATCTTGTGCACTAAGAAGTCTGTTGTACTTGGAGAGGCCTTTCTTTGACCTTTAATTCTTTAGATAATATCTTTTTTTATGACAAGAGGGAAGAAGGAGAGTTAAGCATTAAATACATATCTGAAAATTTTAACTTGCATGTAGAACGGGTGATCCTGTGTAATATTCCAACATTGGAATAGAAATCATAGCTTCAAAATACTGACAGTCAGGAAGTTGGAATTTTATGTCTCCTCTGCCAGTTAAGTTCAGGCATGATTCTGGGACATTCATCTTCCAAGGTGTTTGTCTTTCTGTTGTGAAAGTCTGGAGGTGTGGCCAAATCACAGTGATGGTAGTTGCTGTCACTTGATAAAAAACTCATTTCCAGTCAGGAAACAGGTGGTAACAGGCCTCTGATAGCCACTGAGAAACTGTGATTGTCCTTTTATCAGTTTGCTTCTTACAAATGCCCACATCTTTAATTTGAAAGCATATTGATGTTATTGAAGTAACACAGTGAGTTTTCAACATCTCGAGTTGCAATCTCCTATCATTCTTTGTTTAATTACCCCTTGCTCTTTTTCTTAGGTGAGGGGAAGCTCTGTGGCTTTTGTTTATTTCATATTTTTAGTTTTCCCCCTTTAGTATGATAACTACATGGTGGGGTGAAGAATACTGTAGGTACAGCAGGCAAGCAAATGCCTCATTATTTGCCTTTGGAGAAATGACCTTGTAGTTCAGAAGACAGCATGTAATAAACAGCCATAGACCACTGGTGAGACCATGGTTGGCCCATTAATTATGTGTGCAGGAGGAGTTAGGTCACTGTGAGATTAGTCCGAGAAAGTTCTTGCATCAGACAAACTTTTTCCATAGTTCTCAAAGAAAGAAACAGACACAGATTGGCAGAGAAGAAAAGAGAACACACCTTGTGGAAGTTGCCAAGGACACACAAACGGGGATGGGGAAAGTCCAGATAATGTGTTGACTATGTAGAAATTGAGAACTTGCTCAAGGAAGAGGTTGTGAAAGGGATTATTTAGTGACAGTTCTCTTTGATGTGAGATTTTGCCTGAAGAATTTGGGTTTGCTGTACTTAGTAATAAGAATGAAGTTTGAAGCAGTTTATTGTAGCTTCCTAGCGAATGGAACTGGAGAACCGTTTGAAACCATTGGTAAAGACCAGTGACATCACTGATAAACTCTATGCTCTGCCCTTAGGAGTCCGCAGTGCAGGGTGGTAAGTGTGTGACAGCAGTGTGAGCAGTGGTATGCACACGGGGAAGTGCAGCACACCTTTGCTGGGAGGTGCCAGGGTGGTGCAAGGGATGGCCAGGAGGCCTTGGGAGGAGATGCATGGGAAGAGTGGGGCAGATGGGAAAGAGGGAGAAAGGGTGTGTGTGTGGTGTGGATGGCTTGTCCGTGACAGGGAGGTGTGTGATGGTATACAAGCTGGCTTTATAGAACTGATACATAAATGTGTCTGAGCTTGGAGATGGTGCTAGGAGGTGAGAGGAGAGTGATGGGACCAGAAATGTGGTTTGAGGCCTATTCCATTGAATTAAGGAGAATCAGTTGAAGAGGAATGTTACAAAGAATTTTTAATAGGTTTTTAAATAAAATTTATCCAAAATCACACAATTTTACAGGCCATTACCCAAACTTACAGACCATAATACTTTGTGCCTTTTGCTTATAACAGCGAGCAGTGTAAACAACCACGTAGATGCAGCATTAAGTCACAACTACATGAAGTTGACTGTAGTACCTGGTGTAAGTGTTACTGTTTAAAATTTGGGTTATTAGGTTCTTGTTGTTAGGATATCTTTATTCCTCTGGATTCCCATTCCCCTCTCCCTTTGCCCTCTTCTTGTTCCCTTGGACCCTTTGCCTATTGGCTTAGATCTGACCCTTTGCCTTTTTGTATCCATTGTTTACCATTTTCTTTTGTCTGTATTTTGCCTCACTCAGATGAAGGATACTGTACAGTATTCAAGCTTGCAAGTCTGGGTTATTTGACTCAACATTATATTTTCCAGGTCCATCCGTTTTCCTATAAACGACTCTAATTTGTCCTTCTTTATAGCTGGATAGTATTCTATTATGTATAGATAGTACATTTTGTTTATCCAGTTATCTATTGATGGATATACAGGCCGCTTCCAGAATTTAGCTATTACACATTGTGCTGCTATAGAATTTTTTATCTAAAGAATACCATTTCAGAGTTGCACTGTAGCCATTAGCCATATGTTGAGTATTAAATTAAAATTCATATTATTAAAATTAGGTAAAAAATCAGGTAAAATCTAAAAATAAGTTTCTCAGTGGTATAGCTGTATTTTCAGCTGCTCAGTGGCCATCTAGTATGGGATACCACAGACAGGAAACACTGCCATCATCAAAGAGAAAATTCTAGTGGAGGATGCTGCTCTGGAGCCTTTGTGAAGTGACTAGAAGAGATTGGAGTTAGAATTGGAGAGACCAGATAGGAGAGAGAGGGATGGTACCTTGGAAGAACTTTGAGGACCTGGACCAAGGGGATGGCATTGAAGATGGCAAGGGGGCAAGGAGACAGGATCCATGGCATGGTAGTCAACTGAATGTTATAGTGCAAGGAGTAGAATGACAGTCTTGGAGGACTGGTGATGTCAATCGCCAGTTTGGAGAAAATGGGAACAAGTACAAAATGGTGGAGGGACATAATCCATTCCATTTTGTTTATGTTTACTTGGAGGTGCTTATAAAATGTCCAGGTGAAGGGATCTAACAGGCATGGGTTCACAATTTCTAGAAGTCTGGGGATTGACCAGGGCTGATGGAATAGATTTGGATCTTTTTGGCATAGGTCAGATCATCAGGAGAGAGCGGTGAGATGTTTGATGATGGAACTGCAAGGGATGCCATCTTTTAATGGGGAACAAAAAGATGGGGAGTCCAAAGAGTCAGGAAAGCAGCTGAAAAATGGGCAGAAGAGAAGAAGTGCCGAGCAAGGGAGGATAGAGTTTAAAAAACGAGGGATGGAGCAAAATCTAGTTTCCATGCGCGGCAAGAATGCAGTCATTTGTGACTTTACTGAGATGATTTTGAGTGGAAATCAGAACAGAGGGGTGGAGAGGTGATGAGGAAGCCTGAAAATGGAAGTAAGTGCAGACTGAGTTTCACAGCATGGCTGCGAGAGGAGAAAAGCGGAGGAGTAGTTAGAGGGAAATTATGTGTCCTGTTGGACTATATTTAAATATAAAATATATTTACAAAAAGATGGCTGAGGATTGCGCGGTTTTTGTATTGGAAGGACGCACCAAGCAGCGGAGCAAGAGCAGGAGGTAGCAGGGTCTTATTCTCTTTCCATGGTTTTTCCACCCATAACAGATGGATTTATTATTTAAAACGTTACCTTTATGTGCTTTCAGCATTCCTGGTAAATTGGATTACACAATTTTTGAATTGCCTTGGAGTTTATGGATGTTTATATTGGCCAAAGAGAGCCTAGAATACTGGAAAAGTAGATTTACAATCTATCCAATTTTAAGCAAATATTTACCCTCTCTGTACCTGAGTTCCCTTGTGTGTAAAAAAGGTGATAAAATGTGTTACATGGGATTATTCTGGAATTAGTGAAGACAGGGAATATATAGCACTCTGTACATAAAAGGCATTTAATAAACATTCTATCCCTTTGCTTTGTAGAGAGGAAGAGAAAATGTGAAAGTAGTATCTTATCATCAAGAGCTGATTTTGTCAAATGACTTAATGGGAGAAAATATTTAGGGACAGTTTAGTTACTTAACCTGTTTATTGGAAATGATCACCCAATATGGTTTGACATAGGAAATATTACCTGATGAAGACATTAAAAATCCTTCAACTGTTCACATGTCAGGTGTAACACACAAATTAGCCATCCCCATGACATAAAATAGACATTTCGGATGAGTTACTCTTAAACAACTGGGTTAAATATGCTGACTGCTTATTTAGGAAGGCAACTGAAAAGACTATTCACTACTTGGATGACTAGAATATTTTAACATTCATTATTTTTTTCTAAGTTCCTTTGATAAATTAAAAAAAATTACCAATTATCCTGGTCTCATCATTACATACTGTATATATGTGTTGAACTATGACATGGTATCTCACAAATATATATAATTATGTGTCAATTAAAAATACTACATATATGGGGGCTGGGGATTTAGCTCAGTGGTTAGAGTGCTCGCCTCATAAGCACAAGGCTCTGAGTTCAATCCCCAGTACCAAAAAAAAAAATACTACATATATATTTCCAGAGAAGAAATGAAGGTCCTTTTTGTGGGGGCGGGTGCTAGGGATTGAACTCGGGGCTTTGTGCTTACCAGGCAAACACTGTACCACTGAGCTAAATACCCGACCCCAAAATGAAGGTTCTTTTGGATAACTTGAAGTTGTTTTCTCTTGTTTATAAATTTGAGTGAAGCAAGCCCTATTGTATGATAATTTGTGGTCTTGTAGTATGATTAGAGTTTATTGAGCTTTTTAGAATTTTAAGAGATTTTGATTCTGAGTAATATCACAGTTATTAGCTATAAACCTGTTGAGATATTCCAGAAATCCCCCCTTTAGGGAAGAAATATTTACATCATTTCTTTGGATTTATTATAGTTTGCAGTTATGTATGTATTTGTTCACTTTATAGTGCCCTTTTAATGAGTTTGTTTGTAGATAGGCAAAACTTCCACTAGATGGCAGTAAACACTTATTTCCTAACTTCAGTAACCTTTGGGTTTAATTAATTAGTTAAAAACTTAGTATTAAGAACCTGTATAATAATATAGGATTATGACTATTAGAGTTACATTTTTAAATACTCTTGTATTTCTTTAACAAATGCATCAGCCATAGCATAGGAAAAGGGCCTGGTTTGTAAGTATATATGTGTTTAGAGATGTACAATAGACTAATACATATTGGACCCTAAACACACACATATATTCTGTATCAAAATATAAATTGTGCCTGTTACACATAAACATCAATTTATGATAATTTTTTCCTCTCTTTTTTAGACATCAATCAGTAATTGACTGGCTCTGAAATGCTAGTCACTGGAAAGAGGAACACACATATATAATTACTTTAAAATATACACATGATCATTTTATGACTTTAATATTTCTTATATATAAAATTGATTAAAACATA
This sequence comes from Hystrix cristata, assembly GCA_004026905.1. Lineage (NCBI taxonomy): Eukaryota > Metazoa > Chordata > Mammalia > Rodentia > Hystricidae > Hystrix > Hystrix cristata. The sequence goes on along the minus strand of PVJO010011557.1, from coordinate 33,528 downwards.
TTTCTGTGTAAAAAGTAAAATTTTTACAGTCCTGAATGTTCTCACTCACATATGGATCTAAAACAAACCTGGTCTCATAGAAAGTAGACTGGTGGTTTCCAGAGGCTGGGGAGACGGTGGGAAGGGAGAGGGGAAGAAAGGTTGGTCAGTGGATACTAAGTTATATTTAGATGGGAGCAAGAGCTCACGGGGTGCTATTATACAGTAAGGTAACTATAGGTAATATTATCTATAGCTACTGTACTACAGATTTCAAAAAGCTAGAAGAGAGAATTTTGAAATTTTTTACCATAAAGAAATGGTAAATATTTGAAAAGGTGTATATTTAACTGATTTAAACATTACACAACATATGCATGTACAATTTTCATGTTTTTATGTATCAGTTAAGAATACATTTCATTAAAAAAGAAAATTAACATGTATATGGACCTATAAGGTTTTCGTTTGCTTCTTTCTGTGCTGTTAGACAGAAGGGTGCAGACATCTTTCATTTGATTGCGGTACTAGTTTGACTTTCACTGCTGAAATATTTACAATGTTATTTTTTCTTTTTATCACTTTGCACTGTATATATAATTTCTTTCTATTCTTCTGTAGTAGTTACTTTTCTAGAGTAAGTGGTTTGCAAGAAAGCAGATTTAATACAGGACATTTACAAGATACAACACTGACACACACAAGCCAAATGCAAGAAGAGTGCAGAATGTCTGCCCATAAGCTGGAGACCCGAAAGATCCAATCGAGGGCTGGGAGCCCACAGTACTGTCCCATGCACATCCAGTATACATCTGTGTCTGCACTAAATGGCTGAAAAAATCTATACTGGAAGCAGGATATGATGCTCGCAGTGGAGATGAAGACCCTAGCTCTCCTGAAGCAAACAGCAGCCATCCTCGACAACAGCAAGGCCCTGAGCTCCTTCTGGAATGAGAACAGTCGAGTTGCCTTCGGGAGAACCAGCCACAACAGAGCTTTTCCTGGGAAACAGCCAGCTCCTATCTTTTGTTCATGTTCTCCTTTATGTTGTGTTGGCAACAATCCTGAAGTGGATCGTCTATGCCCAAAACCACATCAACTTAGTCCAGCTGGGCGTTCCTGCTCAAGCTGACCATATCAGTCCACCACAATCCACCCCTGGTCAACTTGATAACCAGACACGTTTCTTTAAACCATAGTCTCCAGCAGCAGATTTGTAAAGAGTTAATGTATCTTGGTCTATTCAAATTTACATTACCAATACAATTCTTAGTGCACTCATTCCCACACCAAAGGTCAAAGGATTCTCAACATTGATTACAAACAGGTGTCCAAAAATTACAAATATACATACGTATGTACCCATATTAAAAAACATGGCTTCAAATTTTAAAACTCTTTGGTTTCTATAAACTTTAACAACAGAACATGGCAACATTAAGAGACACCCCAAAGGATCTCCTGCACTCCAGATACACTCATCTCTTCTGGTCAAAGGCCTCAAGTCATTTTTTCATTGTCCTCTTTCTCCACCAAAACCATGTTCTCCTTTGTTCATCCTTGCAATCCACAGCTCTCCTCTGGCCAGATTCTTCAAGTCACTCTGCTGGCTCACTGCTCTTGATTTCCAACGTGGATCCAGTCAAAAGCCCTCAATGGTAACTATGCTGCCGTTCCAACACCAGACTGCACTGAAATTTTTCTGCCACCCAGGCAATATCTCCAAACACAAGCAAAATGCAGACCGACCTCTGCCAAATCACACATACACTGCCTGGGATCCAGCAGCCGATGCAGCCTTTCTGAACAGAGGCCTCCCGAGCCTCATCCTGACCTGCAGCATTTCCATCAGTTACTGTGGTTTTCTGGGCTCTGACCAGAGTCTCCCATATAATAAATTTAGAGTGTTCCAGGGCTGCCTCCTGGGCTGGTTTCTCAAAACTTTCCAAATTAATTCCAAAGGCTCTTAAGCCACATGGACAGGCAATGTCACAGCAAGGACCCCTCTTCTCCTATATCAGTTTCTGTATTAGTTTTTTAGAGTCAATGGTTTGCAAGAGAGGAGATTTAATACAGGACATTTACAAGTTACACTATTCACCCACAAGCCAAATGCAGGAAGAGTGCCGAATGTCTGTCTATGCACTGGAAACCCAAAAGATCTAATGAAGGCCCAGGAGCCAACAGCACTGTCCCATGTATGTCTGTGTCTGCTGATGATGGCTGAAGAAATCTTTACTGGAACCAGGATACGATGCTCGCAGTGGAGATGAAGACCAGAGCTCCCCTGAAAGAACAGCAGCCGTCTTCCGTGACAGCAAAGTCCCGAGCTCCTTCTGTGACGAGAACAGCCGAGTCCCCTTCGAGAGAACCAGCCGCAACAGACCTTCTCCTGGGAAACAGCCGGCCCCCATCTTCTGCTCCCGTTCTCCTTTATGTTGTGTTGGCAACAATCCTCAGGTGGATCTTCTATGCCCAGATCCACACCAACTCAGTCCAGCTGGGCGTTCCTGCTCACAGTGACCATATCAGACCACCACATCTTCTCTAGACATTTAATTGAAGACTCTCTTCAAATATTAGTTGTAGATCTTTAAATTCTTTGTCATCCCCTCCCATGGCTTTGATCCATGAGTTTGATCTTGACACACTGCCATATAAACTTAATGAGTATTTCTAAAATTGATATTTTTTCTCAAAAAAATGGTGATTTTTCTTAGTGCAAGTTTTGGGATTTAGTCATAGATTTCTTTTTCTCATTTTACAGATGAAGGCACAGAATTCTGTGGAGCCTGGGTGATCTTTCCCAAGGCTGGTGGTATTTCCTTTTATGAGTAGTCTGGACTGTAGCTACCCAGTCACCCTGGTTTGAGTGGATGATTTTCTTAGTCCACTCATATATGGAGTGATTGAAAAGTACAGTGAATACTTAAGTTTAAAAAATATTTATTACAGTAAAAGACACATTGTCATCAATCCCCCCGCAGAGTACTCCCCTTCACTTTGAATACACTTTTCTCACCGTTCTTTCCATTTTCTGAAGCAGTTTTGGAAATACTCTTTTGTGAGTGTCTTGAGTTGCACTGTTGCTGTTTCAGTCTCCTGAATCTGTTCAAAACATTTACCTTTCATGCTTATTTTGATTTTGGAGAAGAGCCAGAAGTTGCCTGGTACCAGATTGCCAGATCTGATGAATATTGTAGATGATGACACAGCTTACTGTTTTTATGAGCCCGCCTTTACGTGGATGGCAGTAGGAAGCAGCATTCACCGTAGTTTTGATCACATCTTGTAAAGACACTCATGAAAGAAGACTTTTGGAACTGCTTCCAAAAGTGGCAAGAACGATGGAACAACTGTGTTTGAAGCAAGGGGGAGTAATCGCAGTGTGTCTTTTACTGTAATTTAAATTTAAACATTTAAAATTTTAGAGTGTATTTTGGTCATACCTAGACGGCTTGACAGACATATCCAACATGCAGTCTCCCCCTTTTGTCCTCTTTTAAAATGGCACAATGAAAATATGAAAGATAAACTTTCGTTACTTTTATATATTGAGTATATTATATATTTTTAATGTGGCCCAAGAAAATTCCTCTCCATTAAAAAAATTAAAGAAAAATAAAGAAAAGAAAAGAAAAAAAGAAAGGCAAGTTCGGGTTGAACATGTCTGGAAAGGCCCTGTTGGTCTGGGCCGATTTCCTGACTGCCTTGGATCTTGGATTAAAGTGGGGTTAAGAATCCCTTCATACAGCATAATTGTATGAATGAACTTTTAAAAGCATATAGAAAAGTCTTTCACAAATGACATTTATGGGTCTTTTCTAAACAAGTCGCATTTTCCTCCCCTCTCTCCCCAGCACTGCCTGCTTTCTCACCTCTCTCTTTCCTGCCTGCCAGTTAAAATTCTACCCATCCTTCAAGGCTTATCTCCAGCGCTACTCTCCATGAATAATTCTTGAATAAATTTGCCCACTCCAGATCCCTCCTTCCTCTGACCTATATTATTTATAAATTATTCATTTTTGCCTTATATATCTGGTCATATCCTATTTTGTATTGTGGCTAACTGTTTATGTCTTTTTTTCCCACCTAGATCATAAGGTCTCCTGGTCAGGGACCACGTTCTCTTTGTCTTTGCTAAAATACCATATGCCACAATGCTTTGCCCATTAGAGGTACTCTATTAATATTTATTGGATAAATGATTGAACAGCATACTAGTTCTGTCTCTCCACTACCAGATTTATACTTTTTTTTTTAACACAAGGAAATATTTCCTTTAAAGTTTAAAAACATTCAGGAACTTCCATATAACCATATCTTTTCTGTCCTTTAAAATTTGTATTCTCTGTTTATTGTTAGTCTAATTATTTTGATAATTACTGATACTACTATATTTAGAGTAGGAAAGCACCAGTATTATTTATTTATTTATTTGTTTAGTGCCGGGGATCAAACCCAGGGCGTTGTGCTTGCTAGGCAAGCACTCTAACCACTGAGCTAAGTCTCCAGCAGCACCAGTATAATTTAAAGAATATATTTATTGGCTCCTTAATAGTTAATGTTGGTGAATTATAGAGCCATAGATTTATTGGGGTGGCTTTTCTTCCTCTTTTCCTTCTCTTCTTTCTCTTTCTCCTCATTATTATTATTGCTATTCACATTTTACTGAATTTACTGATGTAATCACTCTATGTTAACTACTTTTAAAGAACACATTACAGACAGGGAGACACAGATGAGGCAAAAGCTAACCAATTGGTACCATCTTTAGTATTGCTGCCAAAGACATGAAAATATAAAATTTAGTGACATAGACTTTGGATTTATGTATAGTTTTTTTCCTCATTTTACAGATGAGGACACGGAGTTCTAAAGGGATTGGATGACCTTTCCCAGGACCCGTGGCATTTCCTTCTAGAGCAGTCTGGGATTAGCTCCCTGGTCACCCTAGTCTGAGCTGGGTGACCCTGAACAGGTGACTTAGGTAAAGACTTAGTTTAAGAAGGTAACCTTTCTCGGGGGTAGAACATGATTTACCCTCCAAAGGGCATAAATTGTTTTGTGTTTGACTTGGGTATGTTAATTCCCATTGCTGTACACATTTTAGGTATAGATAGGTTATAGTTTTCAGCATGAATTTACTTCATAGTGCCTGAAACCAGCTATTCTATTATGTATTAAATGAAAATTTTGACCCGAGCTTGTATCTTTGGTTAAACATGTTGCATATCTTTTAGATGTACTTTGACTGAAATTTTAGTATGGATTTTTTTAAATTTGAGAGAAAAGTTGGAGTTCTGCAAGCTGAAAAAGTTTTTAAAAAACTACTGATGTACTTGGTTAAAATAGGTGAATAATCTCTTGGCACTATGCTAGAATCTTTCTTTGCTGCCAAGTAAAAATGTGTTTTCTTGAGTCGATTAATCAGTAGACAGGAGGTGAATTAGCTCGCTCTCTGGCCCTCTACCTTTCACTTTCGGATTTTAAAGTTTTGGAACAATTCCATGACTCGTACTCCACCACGAGAATGTAAGGAGTCTGAGTCCCTGTGGAGAGAGGAAGGTGAGCCAGAGCTCTCCCATTGCTGGTCAGCTCTGACAGCAGCTTGTCTCTCCTCCCTCCTTGAGCATCATTCTAAAAAACTTGAAGACAGCTGCTGGCAGACTCTCGGGTTGGTTTCCACTTCCAGTCTTATCCCTCCTCACACTCCACTCATTTTCTGATTTGTTTCCCCAGAGTTTAGGTTTGTTCTTGTATTTCATATAAATGGTCTCCCACAGGACACTGTTTCTTGTGCTTGGGTTCTTCTACTGAATGTTTTTGAGGTTCATCCTTCTTGTGTTTTTTTTTTTTAAACAGCTATTATTTTATTTTTTTGGACACTTTTTATGTTTATTACAGCGTGTTTGCTGTATATAATGATTACATTCAGTTGGTACATGTAGCTAACTGTTTATGTCTAATTTCCTCAACTAGATCATAAGGTCTCAGGTCATGCACTGGAGACAGAGCTAATATACTGTTCAATCATTTATTCAAAAAATATGAATAGAGCATCTCTAATGGGCAAAGCATTGTGGCATATGATATTGCAGCAAAGACAAAGAGAATGTGGTCTCTGACCACAAGACCTTAAGATCAAGGTGAGAAAAACTCTCCCCTTCTTCGTTGTGGGTAGCAGTAGCTCACCATGTTTATTGCTGAGTACGCCATTGTTTGAATAGAGCCCATTTGGTTATCCATTCTCCCGTGACATGATACGCGTTTTTATCTAAGCCTAATTTCTGGCTCTGTTTATGCTCCTACTTCTATTTTTCCTCTTTTTTCCTACTTTATTATTTTTTTAATGAATGTGTCAATCTCTTTTAGTTGGTTCTTGTCCTGAAGTAGAGTAACCTCTGTATACACAGTTGTTTCTTTAGCTGAGAAAGCTTTACTTCCCAGTGTCTTTGATTATTGTTTGTGTTCCTCTTATTCTCACTTCCTTTTGACTGGTCCGTCTCTGGTCTTCTGTGACTGTTTTCTTTTTCCTAGTTTTTATTTCTGTGTACCTGTCCTATGCCCCAAGGGACAGCATCACGCTTCTTATCCTCTGCAGCACTCATTTTCTGTAGCATCAACTATGCTTTTATTGCCGCTCATGTGGATTTTGATTCTGTATTTATGTTTTCATTTGTGTTGAGATCTTCAAGTTATTTTATAATTCTTTATAGTATGTTATTTTGTATTATCCTTTTAGCATACTTTATCATAAATTTATGTTATTTTTTCCTTTCTGTAGGTCAATGTTTTTAAATTTGCTTGAGTATGCCAGATCATTTCCTGAAAATTTATTTTGCATTGTACCATAGGAAATATTCAGAAAGAACTTCAGACAGAATTTCCTGTTTTCTGACACGCTTTTTCCTCAGTTCCCTTTTGTTTTTTCCTTCCTTCCTACCTTCCTTCCGTCCAGATGAATGAGCTCTGTGCAGAACCCTGTGGGTAGAGTAGATTGTCCTTGTGTTGCATTTTTAAATTCTGTCGCCTGACGGTTCAGTTTCTTTCCCGGAGCTTCAGCTGCAGGGCCGATGATGGGTGCATCTCCCGAGCACTTCCCCTTGCTGCAGGTGCTGACTTCGTCCATCTGAGCTCTGCCTGCGTTCTCCTGTCCTCTGCTGTTTCTGCATCGTCACTTGATATCGATTCCAGCACACAATGTCCGGGCTTCTGGTTTTTCTCCTCTTTGCATAGTGATTCTCAGAAAGCCCTCTGCAGACATCTGCCCCCTTGGCTTCCTGCCCAGTTACTTTCTGGGCCCTGGGGTATCTCCCTGGTCCTGAGAAGACAGACAGATTGTGGGACAGTGAATGGATTGGGCTGGGAAAATAGTTTTCCGCTTAATTGAATAGCAGCTTCTCAGCCATAGAAAAGCTTTTCTGTATATGCTTGCTTGTTCATTTTGTTCTGGGGATTGAACCCAGGGCTTTCGCACTGAGGGCCCCACTACCCCTGCCTTTTTTTTTTTTTTTTTTAATTTCAAGACAGTGTCTTGCTTCATTACTAGGTTGCCCATGCTAGGCTGGAACTTGGATTCTCCAGCTTCAGCCTCCTAGAGTGCAGGTGTGTAGCACCATGCCTGTTGCTATGTAGCTTTTTGTTTGGTAGACTCTCCGTGTCTCTGAATCGGAGGCAAATAGTCCGTGGAGGTTTCTTCCCAACTTTGTAACATGGCTGCTGTATTGAAGGAGGCCACAAGACAAAAGCTGAGTGGTTACCAGACTCTCCTCAGATCTATTTGCTTTATAATTAGTGTTGATTCCTTGAAGATTTGGACTTGAGGTTGTTTTTTAGTGTGTGTTCTCAATGAGATCAAGAATTTTAATTTCGTTTTATTTTACTTTTTTTTTAGTACCTTCATAGATATTTCATGAGGGTGGCAATTAGAACTTTTAGCCAAATATTTTAAGAAAGACATCTGAACTGGCTGTGGTGATGCATGCCCGTAATACCCGAACCTTAGAAGCTCAAGGCAAGAGGAACCCAAGTTCAAGTCCATCCTGGGCAATTTAGCAAGACCTAGTCTCAAATAGTAAAAACAAAGGCTGCAGCTGTGGCTCAGTGCCACACCTTTTGGTTCATTCCCCAGTGCCATGCACTCACACACACAGAGACAGCTGACTTTTCATTTTAGGTGATAATGCTAATGACTTGTGATTGTGTATTGTACAAACAAATTGATTCGCATTAAAATGATTAAATTCAATCAGACAGTTATTTCAAGGAAAGCAATTCCTAAATCCATTGTTTGACAGATTGTCAACTGGTTATTTCAGTTACAACGAAGATATTATTTTGAGAGTGGGAATTAAGAGTTGTGGTATCCGACTAACTGGATAATGCTTGGCTCAACACACAGCACATCAGAACTCATCTAAAATGACCCTTGGACTCTGCCGACCGGGCCAAAGACATGTGCCTTTTTGGGGGGGTGGGTGTTATGCTGGGGATCGAACTCAGGGTCTTGTGCTTGCTAAGCAAATGTTGTGTACCACTGAGCTAAATCCCCAACCCCTAGACTGTTGTTTGTTCGTTTCGGTACTCCTTGTGTATTAGTGGACGTTTCTGATACGTCAGAGCTTTTCTGCTCTGTTTTCCTTGTGGTGCAGAGCATGTACAAATGGAGGATAATTGTAAATCATTGTTGAAATTCTCCCTTGAACTATTTTTATTTTTTTTTAACTTGGTGTCCGTGTTATTGGTTAATGGCATTTTTTGTGGCAGGCCAAGTGGTGAACTCTCTTGAGTGCTTCCCCAGAGAAGGCAAGAACTGTCATTTCTCCCTTGTTCAAGATGTCAGCAGTTCTGCTATAAATCAAGGCCATAAATTTGGTGTTTTAGCTCCTGTCCCATGCTGCTGGGGTTTGGCAATGTGTTTTATTTTTATTTTTATTTTTTATTTTTGGTGCTAGGGATCGAACTCAGGCCCTTGTGCTTGCAAGGCAGGCACTTTAACCACTGAGCTAAATCCCCAGCCCCTGGCAATGTGTTTTAAATTGTTATATTTACTAATAATGTTTTTGTTAGCTTTTAAAATATTAAATTTAGTTGTGCATAGATTAAAGAACTGAATTAAAGACCACTGGTGACGTTAATGTGCTCTCAATAGCAAATCTAAACTAATTTTTCTTTGTTTTTGCTTTTTAGCTTAATCCTGATTATCGAGATGCCCAAAATGATGGGAAAAATGTGAGTAGGATTGTTTTCTCCCCCAGTAAATCCTAAATATTGTTTATTACATTTTATATGAATAAGTTGAAAATTTAGTGACAGATTTGAAGATTAAGGACTCAGAGACAGTCTTTGAGTGGAAGTTGTGGATCAAAGATAACAGCCTAGATTATGAAGTGTCCGGTAATGGGCACTTAGGAGATTTCTAGTAACTTGAAGGGTACTTCATGGTGGAGTGCTGAAGGCATCTGGCATCTGGGAGATCCAGTGGGTCTCACTTTAGTTGTCAAAAGTGCATGGAGATAGGAAGCACAATTGGGGTTATGGCATGATATTAACACAGGACAATGGGACACTCCTTTAGGATTTAAACTAATTTGGTGGGAGAAATTGAAATACCAAACAACTACTCTATATGACTGTTTTTTTTTTTTAAAGTGTGCTGGTAGAAAGATATCTCAATTTTATTTTAAAGACAGTTTCCCTGAAAATATTTATTATTATTTACTCTGCTCATTCCACCATCATTTGTAAAGAAGGTAACTTCATGGTAACCTTTTTATTCAAGCAAAAATTAAGAAATTTGGGGACAGTTGATATGACCAGATAAAACCTCTGGATGATGGGCCCTATTTTTTTTTAAATAAAAACAATTTAGTTAGATATTTTGAGGTACTATAGACACTTAGTCAGTTGTCTTGGGAATTAAACAACTCTTTTTGAAATATGTAGGTATCATTAGTACATCATTCAAAGTTCTACCCTTTCAGCACAAATTTGCAGTTAGATAGGAGGAATAGGAGTTTGTAGCCGTGCTGAGAAGTGTATGGAAGTTCCTAAAAAATTAAATATAGAACTACAATATGATCTCAGAAATTCCACTACTGAATATATATCCAAAGGAAATAAAATCAGTGTGTCAAAGAGACATCTGTACTTCCATGTTTATTATAGCACTACTCACAGTAGCCGGGATATGAAATCAGTTGAAATGTCTACGAAAAGATGAGTGGATAAATAAAATGTGGTACATATACCCAGTGGAATACTCTTCAGCCATGAAAGGATAAAATCCTTCTATTTGTGATAATATCAATGGATCTGCAGGACATTATGTTACAAGTGAAATAAGCCAGGCACAGAAAGACAAATATCACGTCATCTCATTCCCATGTAGAATCTAAAAAAGTTGATGTGATAGAAATTGGGAATAGAATGGAGGTTGCCAGAGGCTGGCGAGAGTGAGAAGGAAGAGGGAAGGGGAAAGATGAATCAAAGGTACAAAGTTAGGAGAGACAAGTTCTGGTGTGCTACTGTATGTGAAGTGAAAATAGTTAACATCGTATGTTTCAAATAACTAGAAGAAAGCATTTTGAATGTTCTCACTACAAAGAAATGACAAAATCTCAAGATGAGGGATATGCTACTTACCCTGATTTGATCAGTATATAGTGTACCTACAAATCAAAACATGACAGTGTGCCCCGTAAATATGTACAATTATCGTGTCAATCAAAACCCAAAAACTAACAACACCTCCCATAAAATTCTGCTTTTTGATAGAAAGAGTTGAATGTTTAATTAAAATGACTGCTATGTTTACATTGGTACACAGCTTTATGTTTTATTTTGGCATAGGGTATCAAATCAGAACTTCCCCACATGGTTCAATCCTGTGTACTCCTCTTCCCATTTGATTACCTGGATTAAAATAGAAATGAAGCCAAAGTGTCAGGTCATTGGCCTAATGAAAGCTTAATTTGTGTCCAAAATATGCTTGAACACTAAGATAGGCTTAGTTGGTCAATTAGATCTTCTGTTCATATTTCAGTTTTATCATCCTGCGTGGTTTTCAAATGGCTGCCCTAGCAATGTTGGATTCTTACTTTCCTATGATTTAGGAAAATGCTACCAGTAACCAGGTTTAAAAAGTCAAATAAGCACCGTGGTTTATTTAGTTCTTACTACAAGCTTGTCAGTGGCCTCCAGCCATAGACCAGCAGGGGTATACCTTCCTGTAGCTGAGCAAGGTGGATTTATTCTCATTGTAGTGAGATGCGTGTGCTGCATGCACTCTGTTCTGGGCAGAGCAGAGAGAGGACCTAGAGTATGAAGTTTTGTCAAGTAGCACAGAAAGTAGAAGTCATAAATCAGGGTGAAATCACTGTGCTAATCAAACTTGTAGTTTGGTTTGATAGTAGCTTTTTCTTTTCTTTTTAATTCAAAACACTCTAAAGGGGGAAAGAATGCTCTTCTGTTTGAGCAGTTATTGCTGGCATTACTGAATTGCACACAGGACATGTGCGTCTACATTTGCCATAAAAGTTTATGACTGGATCTCGTCTGTCACCTCAGAAGAACATCCAGCTGGAGACATCTGATTAAGTTTTTTTTTCTCCAAAATCCCTAGCTCGAGAGTAAACAAAACTGAGAATATGGAACTATACTGTTAACAACATGGTTTCTCATTTTATAGACCATTTACCACATAGCAATTATTATGTTTCTGTCTAACCAAGAAAACAAAGGAGCCAGTCGAATTTATCTCCAGCCTGTGAAATAAGGAATCAATTTCCCGAAACAGAATGTTATTTCACCTCCGATTTGGGTTCCAGTAACGCTGAGTTCACTATGACTATGCTAATTTTTTCTTTCCTAATTTTCCCTGTGTTGTATATTTAATGCCCAGTTAATATTATTCCTGTAATTTAGAAACCTTTATCAAAACGTTGCCTTCCATTTTTGAAGTTTCAGAGGTTAATGCATGGTGCCGCAGAGATGAGGCAGTGTGTGTCAGAGCTCCCATTAAGACCCAAATTGCTGTATTTATTTGACAAAGGAGTTTATTATTTCCAATCTTACAAATGTACAGCATCCACAGGGACCTGGTAAACATTGGAACTGTGTCAAGCCCAGCTGGGAACCTGACATTCCTTATTTCTTTTTGAAAGGCTGTGTCTTTTCAAACAACTCCAGAAAGGGGGATTTTTTTAAAGTTTCGGAATAGATTGGAATACCATCTGTATTAACATTGCCATATTTGTGTGGAGTGGGCCTGACTTTTTTGAGGAAATAGCTTTGGTTTATGCTGGGGTTTCTTAACCTTTGCATTGTAGGATATTCAGCTGGTCTGTGACCATGACCTCCACTCATTAGGTAGCGCCAGACCCCTCCCCTGCCATGGCTACTAAAATGTGTCTAGAAATTGCCAACCCCCTCTCCCCACCCCAGGTAAAAATCTCTCCCTGTTGAGAGCCTATGTGCATTTATATACACAAACAGAAAAGTTCTGGGAACCAGGAAACGTGGCTGAACATGTACTTGCAAATTGTATTCTGTAGAATTTGGAGGTGGGAGGAGTTTCAGACTCTGAGAGACCTGCATATTTCCTTGAGTTTTACTCTAGGTTGGCCAGTGGTAAGGTACTAAGGAAAAAGAAAGAAAACTGTGTCCTCTTAGAAATCAGTTTGGGAACAAAGAGAAAAAGTGCCTGCAGCTTTAAGGCAATACTGTGTGTGGTTACATAAAGTCCGCAGCCACACAAGCCTGCACATCATTATGCCGCCAGGCCCCACGCAGCTCTGAAGGCGCAGACAGTGTTTCTTAGCGAATGTCTCTGGCTCCCAACAACAGAATTGCAAAGTGATGTTGCTGCTGAAAATTTGATGACTCACAAGTGAGTCAACAGGGAACATTGCGGTGTGGCCACTTGCAGGCTCCAGGGCTGCTGGAGCAAGGAGCGCTGTTAGTTCCCTAGTCTGCTTTTCATCAGGACCTGCCTCTCTGTGTAATGGAGAGGCCGTCAGCCTCCTTTTCAGTGAGAGCTGCCCGTGTCAAAGTTCACATCCTGAGATGACCTCCCACCCTCCCCTAAAATGAGTGTGTTTCAGAGAGCGCCCTGATGATAAATTTCCCACCCGTTTAAGCTCTGTTGGATCTTAATGTATTTTTGAGATGCGAGAGGAAGATCACTGTGCTTCTTCCCAATTCTGTGTCAGGAACTGGTGCTTCTTTTTTTTCTTAAATATCAGTGTGAGTTTATAAACAGAAGCTACAACACACAGTTTTGAATAGAATTGTTTTCATGGTAGAAACATCCAATATTGATTTTCTTCTGTATTGAAGCTAGAGTTATATATTAAAAGTTGTGTACTTATAACTCATTATTAAGAATTCATTAATTAACAATTTTGGGAGACCTGGCTTGAAGTTTACTGCCACCCAGTAGCATTATGAAGGAGAGTTTGTTAAGCACATTAACCGAGTATGAGCAATTAAAAGCAGAATGCTTAAGACAACATTTTTAAAAAAACAGCTAACCATATTAAAAGCTCATATTCCCACATAAACAATTGTTATGGTATTCGTGAATAGAATTTTCTATTCATTACATGGATTTTCCAAGAACCTGTGTGAACTATTTAAGGTAGAATACTACTTTCCACTTATTCTATGTAATTAAAAAAAATCACAGGTCTTAAGTAGTGTAATTCAGAATGTCCTGTTTTATTTAACCCTAATTAGTGAGTTTTTTCTATGTTTATAAAAGATTTTTTTTTGGTGCAGTGTAAGACTGCCAAAATTTGAGAGGCTTCTGACTATTCTGGTGCCCCCCCGCCGAGGATATTACCAAGGGTGGGAGGAGGAAGTTCTTCTCTAGGAACCTGTATCTGATCTCTTCTTATAAGTCTAGGAAATTCATTTCATTAGCATTCCAAAAGAGGAGTGAATGGAGGAGGATGCCTCCTAAAGGAACTCACAGATGACTGATATAGAAACCATAATGCCAACTTTGGCTTGCTAAGTAGATCCAAACAGGTCAGTTAATGCATTTTCCTTAAAGTGTTATCTACATACAAAGCTAAATCATGATAAGAAGATTGGTGTAGAAGAGGCCCGGTCAGGAAATTAGAGGTTATTTTCTTGTTAGGGATATAGTATTTTTCCAAGAAGACGGTTGAATTAGTCTGCTTTTCTGTTGCTGGAACAAAATACCTGACAGGTACAGTTCAAAAGAGAAAATACTTATTCTGGCTCATGTTTCAGAGGTTTCAGTCCATGGTCAGCTGACTCTAAGGCAGAAACCTCATGAAGAGGAGGGAAATCTTCTAACCTTGTGGTGGCTGGAAGCAGAGAGAGCAGGAAGGACATGAGGGTGAGGGGAAGGAAAGAGCTTGGAACAGAATAAGCCACCCTTCTAGCTCATGCTTCTGGTGATCCACTTCCTCCAACCAGGCCCACCTCCTAACAGCACATCCAGCTATGAACTCATCAGTGCATTAATCCACTGATGAGTATAGCACCTGTATGAGCCAATCACTATCCCAAATCCCTGCATCTGAACACGTGAGACTTTTGGGGGGTGGTTTTGATACAAACCACAACAACTGGTGTATATCATTACGTGTACACTAGTCAGTGCTGGAAGAGACTGACGTTCTTGCTCTTTGACTATGTATTTAGGTTACATGCTGATCCTCCATTAAAATAGCCTTTCTTCCAACCTGATTCAGTGTAATTGGTATGATTTTATTTTCGTAAGCTAAAGTCATATTTTAATTGTACCTTTCCAGTATTCTACTTAAGCCACTTGTGGTCTGTGTGGTTTGAAGGTATCCCTCAAATTGCATATGTGGAAACTTGTTTTCCAGTGCAGCAGTGTTGAGGTGTGGAATCTTTGGCAGGTGACTGGGACATGAGAGTTCTGTCCCATGAATGGCTTAATGGATTTGTGGGATAGTGCAGGAGTGGCTTTGTTACAAAAGCCAGTGTTCTCTGACCTGCTTTCTCTGTCTAACCATGTAATGCCTTCCACCACATTACAATGTAGTGAGAAGGTTCACATGGGCTCCTAGAACCCTGATCTTGGACCTCCAGCTTCCAGAGCAAGGAGCTAAATAAACCTCTATTATAAATTAGCTAGTCTGTGATGTTCAGTTATAACAACAGAAAACAGATTAAGACAGGCCAAATACCACGTCTACATGTTAAAAAAATCTACACCTGACTGATTCTTATATCTTGAGGCAATTTTCTCTCATGAGTATTAGCAATACTCATCATATTGGTGGTTCCTTCTTTTGCAGCAGTAGCATTGCAAAAGCCAAAAAAGATCTCTTGTGTTGTATTTCTTTGCAACTGAAGTCATTTTCATGTTACTAAGGCTGTTATTTAGAATAAATTTCCTTTTGTTTCTTTTAGAATCATCACTTTCTTTTCTTAAAACTTCTTTTCCTCTTCTGCTTCTGGCTTCTTCTTTATTATAATCATCTTCAACATCAGATGTCTTTCTAATTTTTAACCTGGACAAGGAGCTCCTAGTTGTGCATGGGCCTTGTGAAAGAGGAAGGTGGACCTTGTTCAGGATTCTTGTGCAGTGATTTGGAGTCAGATACCAGTGTGGTTTCTTTGCTATGATTAGATTTCAGAGCTCCAGTGAATACTGCTTCTTTGCCATTCATATCTTAGTATGGCACGTAGGTTTGTTGAACTGAATGATTTAGATCAATGAAACAATGTAGTTTCAACTCACTTCCTTCTCTCCTTTTTCCTTCCTCCGTTCTTTTCTTCCTTCTTTCTTTCCTTCCTTCCTTCCCTCTTTCCTTTCTTCCTTCCTTCCTTCTTTCCTACCTTCTCTTGCTTTTTAAAATACAGTACTTCAGGTGTGCTACAAGAGTTAAATGCTTACTATAGTCAAGCAAAGTAGCTCATATAGATCTTTTAGCTCATATAGTTACTTTTTTTTTGTATGTGTGTTAAAAGTACCTAAAATATGCTCTCCTACTAAATTTCCAGTATACCAAAGCTGTAGTCCTCATGTTGAAGATTAGCTTCTGGGAGTTATTCGTCCTACATAACTGAAACTTTGTACCTTTTGACTTCCATCTTCCCATTTCCCCATCCCTGCCCTGGCACTCACCATTCTATCCTTGCTTCTCTCTCAATGTACTTGAGGTTTTTTGGTTTGTTTTTTAGATTGCACATATTGAGATTGCACATTTGAGATCATGCGGTTTTTTTTTTTTTTCTGTGTCTGGCTCATTTCACTTAGCACAATGTCCCCTATGTTCATTTCTGTTGTCATAAATGGAAAGATTTTCCTCCTTTTTTTTTAGGCTGAATAATGTTCCATCGTAGAGGTGTTCCTCAACTTATATTGGGGTTATATCTTGATAAACTCATTGTAAGTTGAAAATATCAGAATTTGAAAATGAGTTTACCAAACATCATATCTCAGCAGCACAGTATATTAAATTATTGGCCGTTGACTTTCATGACCTTGCGGCTGACTGGGGCCTGAGGTTTCCTGTCACTGCCCAGGGTTGTAAGAGAGCATCATACTGCATGTTGCTGGCCTGGGCAAAGATCAAAATTCAAAATTCCAAGTACAATTTCTAAGGAGTGTGTATTGCTTTAATACAGTCATAAAGTTGGAAAATTGTAAGCCAAGCTGTTACAAGTTGGGTGTGTGTATGTGTATGCATCATGAATTTCTTTACGCATTCATCCCTTGAGCACTTAGACCATTTCCACGTGATGGCCACTGGGGATAGTTGCTGCAGTGAGCACCTGCCCCAACCTGGGTCTTTTCTAGTTAATGATGGCCATCTTAACAGGAGTGAGGTGATCTTTCACTGTGGTTTTGATTTGTATGTCCCCAGTTGGCAGTCTTGACCACCTTTTCATATACTTGTTGGCCATTTGTATGTCTTTCATTTGTATAACTTAGAAGATTCAACACACTGTTTCTTCTCTGTGTTTGGTTTAATTGTGAATAGTCAAAATTACTACTCTTTTATAAAAAAATTAGGGAAGAGAATATAGTTATTGTGACTGTTAATGCCTTAATGAAGTACCTAGATCAAGCCACCCCACTCAGAAGTATGCCACTTATCATTGTTGATAATAATTTCCTCAAGGCCTGTCAGATCTGATCTACTTTTTCTGGGTAATGTGAAATAGACTCTTCTACAACCCAATGAAGAAATAACACATAAAATTAAACATTATCTTCTTATTAATTAGAAAATTTGGTGAGAAAACTGATAAAAGTAAATAACTTTGTACATCCTTGGCAGAGAGATGGCGATCTTCCAGCTTCAAAGAAAAAACGCCAGGCAGGAGAGAAAATTATGTATACTTTGGTCTCAGTCCCCCATGGAAATGACATTGCATCTCTTTTTGAACTGGATGCCACAACTCTTCAGAGAGCTGATTGCTTAGTTCCAAGGTAAAAAAAAATTATGCTTAAAAGATGTTTCTTTGAATAACTATACCAGTAGGTAGAGAATGAAAATCATAATGTTAATATAATTTTTGCAATATCAAGGGAGCAGAAGTGAAGAAAAAGTGTGTAAAACATTGTTCCTTTTCTGTGAATAGATTAATATCATTTATTTTATTCTTATAAATAATTAAACTGTACAGGACCAGTGAAGTTCTGAAAAATTCATAGGAATAGTTTATTCTTATTACTGTTATGGCCTTTGGTTACTCAAATGAAAAACAGTCTAAAAGCATTTTAGTTATACCTTTTCATTTATTTTTATTATGTGAAATTTCCAACTTCATTTATTTATCCATTTGTTCATTTATTTAGTTAACGAATATTTATAGAACATACATTATATGCCATACATTGCCCATGGGTTTGGGAAGATAGTAGGGAACAAACTGGCTATGCATTTATATTCAAATGAGGGAGACAGGTAGTAAACAAACTGATAAACATAAAATATATGGTCAAAGTACTTTGAAGAAAAAGTGCAGGGCAGAGGAGTTTCTATTAGATCAGATTCTGCAGAAATGGCCTGAGTTAGGGCATTTGAGAAAAGATAAAAAGCAGTTGGGGGTGTTCTCTCCATCTGGGAGTAGCATTAAGCAGCAGGAAAAGGATTTGGAAGAATCTTGAACTTTCTAAGTGATTTTAAATACCAGTGAGGAGGCCACTGTAGTAGTAAGGTAGCTAGGACTCAGTATAAGAGATTATCTTCCATTCTTCTGCTTAAATTTGGCTATTTTAGTTCAGCTCTTTTCACTCTCTAGATGCATTGAATCTTGCCCATTAGGTCAGGTGGGATGATTCTAAATGGTGGAACAGTGTTGGACTTGGCCTTGGGCAGTGGTTATCTGAAGATACCTACATAGAAATGCAGACACTGCCATGCCTATTCCTGTCATGGAGGGTAAATAGCTGCTATACTAATGCTGTTGAGAAACATTCCTGGGATCCCATTTCTAGGGTGTCCCATGGCTATTTTCATTCATGAAGAATGTCATGCTTCCTGTTCTAGCAGTGCAGTCTGTAAAGGGTTCCCCTCTGAAAGTTGCACCTAAGCCAGGTCTGTCCCTAACCTTGTCTTCCCAGTACTGGGATCTTAATCCTTACTATGACTTTACTCATTTTAAATTTATCAGCAAAAATGGAATCTTTTTGTATATCAGTCAAGAGGGTTTGCTCAAGGAGATGGTAAAAGAATTTCACTGTGAACTGCATTGACCCATGACAAGGCCCCCAAGTTTAGCTTTGTCTGGAGGTGTTAATCTAACATTATTCAGAATTGTTGAAGTTCTCAGTGCTGTACAGAATTATGTATTAAGATAGATTCATTTGTCTTTTATTGTGTTAAAGCTAACATTAATTAACACTTAAAATAACTGCTAGTATAATGAAACTCTTGAGCACTCCCTCCCTGTATGCTAAGTTTTGTACATATTATCTTAGTCAATCCTGACAGCAAGTCTTACAGGTCAGATAGGAGAGACTGAGTTAGAACAGTGCTTCTCAAGTGAAGAGTAAATTAGAATCACTTTGGCGCTACGTTAGAATCACTTGAACCTCTCCATGCCATGGACACATTGTTTTTCTTTAATTTTATTTTTTCAGAAAGCATTACTAAGGTGATTTTATTGTGGATCTCAAAAGTCTAGCTCAATAAAGTGGTAAACTTTATATTATACTGAATCAATTGTGGGGATTCTGGTAAGAATGCAGCTTGCGATTCATTTGTTCTAGATTAGGGGCCTGAGAGTGCACATTTCTAACAAGCCCTCAGGTACAGCCATTGGTGCAGATATGTAGGTCTTGGAGCAGTAGTTTCCATTCACTCCTGCACGTTGGGACACTTGGAAATCTTTAGACAGTACCGATGCCTGGCTTCTGTTCCCAGACATTTTGGACTAAATTGTGTACAGTGAAGCCTAGGCAATGGGATTATAAAAGCTTCCTAGATGACATAAAGCAGTGTTTGAGAACCAGTGGTTTAGAGTGACAAGCTAATTGGCCTGTGTCATGCTCTTGAAGTGAAATTTGATCATGGAGCTTGGGAACATCAAGTCTACACTCTAAACCTCTATGCTACAGTGTCATCCTATTGCTCTCTTTCAGACAAGCTCTTAATGGCTACAGATTTGTGTGGCATAGGTCCAAAGAGTTATTCAGTCCCAGAACCCTTGCAAATTCCAAGTTATTATACTGGAATATAATCCTTTCCTTTGGAACCCCACAATATGTGTTGATTCAGTAGGCATATACAGGTTGAGACTCCCTAATCTGAAAATATTCCCACTGGGTAGAGTGCTTGCCTAGCAAGCACAAGGCCCTGAGTTCGATCCCTGGCACACACACAAAAAAGGAAAATATCCAAAATATTCCAAAAACTGAAACTTCTTGAGCACTTAACATGATACCACAAGTGGAGAATTCCACACTTGACCTCATGTGATGGGTTGCAGTCAAAATACAGGTGCACTAAAATAATATTATATAAAATTATTTTCAGGCTGTATGTTTAAGGTGTATGAAAATATAAATAAATTTCATTGTTAAATTTGGATTCCATCCCCCAGATACCTTATTATGCACATATTTAAAAATGAAAAAAAAAATCCAGAATCCAGAACACTTCCATTCCCAAGTGTTCGGATCAGGGATATTAAACCTGATTGGAAGAAGTGTAAGAGTAAAATAGCAGAAGCAGGTATGAAGCTGATCAGCATTGGCCCCACTTTGCACGTGTTTAAAATACAACGAAGGGTTGGGGATTTAGCTCAGTGGTAGAGTGCTTGCCTAGTAAGCACAAGCCCTGAGTTCAATCCCCAGCATCCCCCCAATACAATGAAAAGCAACTGAGTGCAAATGTCATCTCTTGTGTAATTTGGCACACAAGACATTAAGTGGTAAAGCAGAGGCATTTCAGAATTTGCACAGGGATTGGATGCATGCCATTTTGGAGCTTTGAAGCTCACTTTCTATTCTATCTACTTCTATGAATGAGCAAAACCATAATGTTGAATGAATTTTTTTCCCTGAGGCTATTGGCATTTTATTTGATTTTTCTCTTACTGGTCTAATGTTTTATACCTTATGCTGTATGACACATTTATGCTTTATCTTTAAAGTGAACTCTAAGCAACTCTAAGGTAGAAAACTTTTGGTAGGCACTGTGCACATATTTGTTAAAGAAATAATGGTAATAAAAGATTCAGTAAAAATGGTAATATTTGAATTGGGTGAAATTCTAGGTGTTTTCTTCCAGGTGACTCTCTCGCAGTTTACATAAGTCAGTTTTTGATATTCATTATTCATAGATTTAGCATACATTGAACCATTCGTTGTTCCTAGGAGAAATACAGAGTTAGATTCCTATGAGCTTCAGCTCACATTTTCATCGATCAATCTGTAACCTTTTTTTGTGTGTGTGTTTCTGTTTAAACACCGTATTTACTCTATATTTTTGATCATCATACTCATGGTAAACAGCAGTGTAACTCATGCCTGAAAGAAGCTTATTTATTTTAAGTCTTGTTCTTAGGATCATCACACAGGACTTCTAAAATGAGGGCCATTTTAAACACCAGATCACCAACAAAAAGCACAGAAATATGAAAAACATGGCAGTAAATATATTGCAAAAAGGATGCTTGCTTATGTGTGACAGCTGAAACAAGGGGGCTGGGCCACCCTGCTCTACCTGAGTTTGGAAATGTGTCTATTGGGCAACTCAAATTTCTTGTTACCCTGAGTATGTCCTCAAATAACCACAAAAGCTGCATGATTTGGGAGTTACAGAGAAACTTTTGTAAGTAGGAGAATTTACAAATATGGCATTTACAAATAATGGGGGTTGATTGTACAAACATTCACTTGAGGTGATTGGACTGTAGGAAGGATAGCTACCAGCAGCAGTTTGAACTCATATGGTCACTTGATCGGTGTCCTCCCTTTACTGTGCATCAGAATTGCCAGGGAACGTGAAACTACTCACTGTTGGGCCCCACACCAGCTTGTCTGATTCAGCGGCCTGGGAAGGGGTCTTAGAATCTGCCTTTCTGAGCAGTTGTGGTGATGCTGAATCTTTTGGGGTACCGCACTTTGAGAACTGCTAGCCTTGCTACTGATATCGCATGCTTTGACATAGTCTAAATTCAGATTTTTATCTTAAGCCAGACACATCTTAAATCAGTTACTAATGTAAGATATATTTATGTTCATATCATATATGCAACTTAAATAGGTTAATATGTTAAATGTGCTAAATTTTAATATTTTTTTTTTGCTTTTAGAAATTCATATGTTCGCTTAAGGCACTTGTGCACCAACACATGGGTAACCAGTACTAGTATCCCCATAGACACAGATGAAGAGAGGCCAGTTATGCTAAAGGTAAATATTGCTGAGAATGGTTCAATTTTCCACCAACTGCTGCGTTCAGGAATTAGTGGGTGACAGATGTGTCCTCTGCAATCTGCCTTAATCAACATTAGAGAGTATTGCAGCTAACTTCGTCCAGCACACATGTCGGCTGGTTGCCTACATAGCTGAATTCATTTGGGGTGGCTGCAGCAGGGCTGGGAGTCAAGAGAACGCAGACAGATTTCAAGATGAATGGGAGCCGCAAGTGGAAAGAGGAGATGATTCCAGGAGTGCTTCTTCCCTGTTGAAACTGAAGAACAGGACAGGTGTGAAAGGAATTCATTTCCAGGGGTACCATGAGAGTGGGGCTGGAAACGGGTGTGAAAATCACTGCACCCAACAGCCTTTCAAAGTGGATATGATGCCTGTGCGAATTATGGTGTATAGCTGATCTATTTTGGCCTTGTTTTTCTTACGTAGTACTGAGATGTGTTAGTCCTCTACGAATATTGCATAGTTATTTAATATAACTAACCTTAATGGAAAAACACATTTCAGATTGGAACCTGCCAAACAAAAGAAGATAAAGAAGCATTTGCCATTGTGTCTGTGCCGCTCTCCGAGGTCCGAGACTTGGACTTTGCCAATGATGCAAATAAAGTGCTAGCGACCACAGTTAAAAAGCTGGAAAATGGCACAATAACTCAGAATGAAAGGAGGTTAGTAACTTTTTAAAATGACTTTTCATCATCAAGAGTCAATTGTCAGTTCTTCCAGTAAACTTCAAGTGAACGAATGACACTAAGGGAATATTGAGAATACTCCTGGTCACAGCTTTTGAATGAGGTGGGAACTTGATCCTTCTTAATTGTGATGAATGAATGAAAATGGAAAAATTAAAATCTGGTGTAATGTGTACTTTTCCATTTTAACTTGGCTTGAAAATAGTTGATTTGAGGTACTTTCTATTTTTTTTTGTTTTGTTTTAAAGCTTCATAGGAAATACATGGTAGCATTTGCTGCACTTGTTTTGAGATTTGGATTTAGAATTCTAAAGCTCTTAAAGGAGCTTTAATGTTTTTCTCGTTGTTTTTATTAATGAAACATTTTTCAGCTCCAGTGAACACAAAATAAACCAGTATATAATATGAGAAAAAAGTCTGCAATGTGTAGCTCATTGCCCTTCTAACTCATTCAGAGAAACTGGGTCCTTGAGTCTTAAACTTATTTTGGAAATAAATGAGAGAAAGAATGAAATTGATAGCTAGAAATTATTGCATCCCTATTTTGTGTCAGTACTGTTAGACACTATACATGCATTTTATCTAATTCTTCAAATATCACTCAGATGGATATTCTGAGTTTACATAAAGGAAAACTGAGAAGTTAAGCAACCTGGACAAGGTCACATAAAGAATAGGTAGGGGATTCAGTCACATGTGATTTAAAGTCCATATGCTTTCTAGATGTCAGAGCACAGGTACCCTCTTTATTTCTCCTCTTCGTGATTTGCTACACATCTTTTAATTTGAACAGGTGACAGCTATTTAGAACTTCCCAGGCATTGATCAATTTGAACTGTTGTGCACAGCTGAGGACTGATGTAAGCACTTTGGAAAATACTTTGGCAGTAGCTAGCAAAGATAAAGATGCAAACACTGCATGATTTGTGTGTTTCCCTCTGAGGCTGAACATTCTTGGACCTCTGTCTGAAACAGGGGCCTCTGCATGTGCAACAGGACACATGTTCGAGGATGTCCAGCCTTGTTCTAAAGACCCTCAGTTTGAAAACCATGCAAGTGACCGTCAGCAGTTGGACAGATGATTACAACTGCGGCATGCTCGTACAATGGAATATAGTACAGCTGTGAGAATGTATGAACTGCATCTATCTGTAAAGACATGCATAAGTCTAACAAACATAAATGGAGTGAAGATACAGCAAATGAGTTCACTGTAACACTGATTACTTGTAAATCCCAAAACAAGCAAAAACAAACTCTTTTTCCTTGGGGGTGTTTTATCCATTGCATGAACTATAAGGAAATCCCAAGAAGTCATTGTCACAGAATGGTGTTTGTTTTGAGAGAGGCGCAGGAGCAATGACTGGCGCAGGCTGTAGTCTGTGGCCTGCTCGGGGACTCTCATTATAAGTATTCCTTAATTAAACATAAATGTTTTAGAAACTTTTAGATCTATATTTTACCATACAAAGCAACAAAAAATTCAACTTGGTTCCTCTCACCCTTATCAACTAAAAAAATTATAATATGCAGTTAGATAGAATAGCTTGTTCTCAGCTTCCCTCCTGTTTTTACCTCTGTTTTCCCTTGACAAATGAGCAGTTGAAAACAACTATTGCACATTCAATTAGACTTCTAATCCTGTTTGGGGGAGATGAATAAAGGCCAGAAGCTGAAGCACTGCCCCACTTTTCTCAGCTACAGATAATTACGTATCAGAGGTAAATTATGACAGGAAATGGGTTTCAGTGTGCAGGTAGGAATTTTTATTTGCCCATTATTTAACTTCTCTTGATGAGTCTATTTCTGTCTCTGTTCCTCTCGCATAGGCATAGAAATTTACTAAGCCTCTCTTACAAAGTGTCTCATTTTAAGCATAAGGTATTTGTTGAAGAAAAGGACAAATAAAAATTCCTAGTATTAGTGCTCCACCGTTGGTGGCTGTCACTGTCCAAGTCCCCTTCTCCAGTTGCAATGGAGGAAGTCTTATCCTCTCAGGATGCTTCTAAGGAGGGTGTTAGGCTAGGACTGTCCAGAGATAATGCCTTTTTAAAGAAATTTCCTCTGCTTATTTCCCTACTCTTCAGAGTGAAAAACATCCTAGCAAAGAAAAGGCTTTGCTCGAGAAGTATGAAGTTGCGATTATTGATCTTAATTTAGTAATTTCAGAAAAGCCATCTCCCATCAAAATGCAGTCAAAGCTGCCTGTCAGCACAGTCGAGTTTATTGGCATAGTTGAATGCATTTATATTATTGTCTCAGTTTTAGAATTCAGTATAAAATTCTTTCTGAAAATAACTGACAACCTTGACTTTTTTGCTCTATGGAGAACAAAGTTATTATTAGATATTCTTTTTTACTCAAAACCAGGAAGAATGATCCAAGGTCAAAGGGAGGGTGTGAGAAGATTGCACATCGTTTCCAATGCCAATGGTCTTCGAACACTCTTTCTCTCTTCTAGCTGTCCTTTTACTCAGCCCAGAATGAACTCTGGAGACCCTGCTGCCATGTTACACTCTGAGATACTCAACCTTAGACGATTTTCAGTTCAGTTTTCTGATTTCATTTTACATAGCTACAGCAGCAAAATAGAAAGTACTGGGAACATGTTGGAGGAGAGGAATGAAGGGATCTGGAGGGATGTTAACTGCTACTCAGAGTTTGAGGAAGTGACACCTGTACTCCTTAACTAGCATTTCTGTGCCATGCCGTACCTGTTCGGTACGTGTTCTACCTGCAGAGAGTTCCATTGCAGCATCTGCTGTTGACGGGTGTAATTAGTTCAGCACCAGTGACCCCTTGGTGTGTGCCAGGCACTGGCCCCAGAGCTTGTGTTTATGTGGTGCTAAGCAATGGCGAAGGTCTTAGACTAGACCTGTGTCCTACAGCCTTGAGCAGGGTTCTGACTCCCCACGGTGAAGCTGAGGATCTAGACTAAGCGTCATCTGCAGCCGAACACGAGGTCAGGTGTCTTTCTGATGTTCTTCCTAGAGTGATCTCATTTTTCCTTGAATTTTATTTGTCTGATAGTACCATTGCTAAATTAGTTATCTTTTCTTTAGTATCCACCTGATGCCTCTTTTTTTTTTAATATTCCTTGATTTCAGATTTTCTAGTCATTTTGTTTTAGTTATGTGTCCTGGGAGCAGCAGAGCACTGGATATTAAAACCTAATCTGATAGTTTGTTTTATTTGGCAAGTTTAATTACTTTGCATTTGATAAATAATATATTGAGATGCATTCATATTTTTTCTTCCTTTAGTTTTGCTTTTCTTTTCCTTCCGCTTTTTTCTTTAAGAAAGTTTATCATTTCCCTAATGTCCCATTTTACCTTTTCCACTATTGATTTAGAAACTTTAGGTCTTATTTCTGTTTTTTGGCAATTAGCCTAAGATTATTGCTCAGACATTTTAACTATATAATCTTTCTTATAAAACTTGAGGTTATTAACATTCCTTTCTTCCTCTCAGGGGAGAAAGGTGCTGGAGAATGAATTAATTATGTGTTCTCATCTCTCCGTCTTTCTCATAGCACGTGTCTAGAACCATGTCTCTTCTTTTGCAAAATTTGTTTTATATTTGGTATATACAAAAGAACAAAAGCATCATAAATTGTGCTGCATCATCTTTTTTCTACTGAGAAATCGAGTTTCTAGAAATTGTTTCCAGTGGATAATTATATTTTTTAATACAGTTTACCTCTTTCCCTGCTTGCTTTTGTTTCTTGCATCTCACTTCTTTCTGTACTCACCTTTCTTCAGTCCATTCAGTAAAAGTCTGTGAATTCTAATACTTTTTTTAGTTTTAGTTTTTCATACATGAAAAATGAAAATATCTTTCTTTTGCCTCTACTCTTTTTTTTTTTTTTTTGATGCTGGAGATTGAACCCAGGGCCACACGTATGCTAGACAGTTATTTTCCAATGATTTGATTGTTTTCTCGCATTTCTCATTGCTGTTAAAAAGTTCGCCAACAGTAGGCTTACCATCATCATCATCCTCATCATTGTGGTGCTGTGGATAGAATCCAGGGGCTCAAACATGCTGGGCAAAAGTTTTTCTACTGAGCTACATCTCCAGCCAGATCTGCTATTTTTATTGGTAATTTTTCTTTACTTTCTGGTGTTTTTGTGGATTTTTTTTCTTATCTTTGGTGTGCTAAAGTTTCAGTATGATGTATCTATGAGGAAGTCATTTTTTTTCTCTAATAGTTACAGTATATGTTTGTTTGTTTGTTTGTTTGTTTGTTTGTTTTTTTGTGGTGCCGGGGATCGAACTCAGGCCCTTGTGCTTGCAAGGCAAGCACTCTAATCACTGAGCTAAATCCCCAGCCCCGGTATATGTTTAATCAGAATGTTTATGTATTCTTTAAATTCCGGAAACATTTCAGCCATTTTCTTCAAATAATGTTTCTTTATATTTTCCCTCTGTGGCCACTCCTAGTAGGTAGGTGTGAGTCCTCTTAAGTCATTCTCCTTTTCTCTAAATTTCAGTGCTTATGTCTGTATTCACTCCTCTTTTTTTTTCTTGTTTTTTTGAGACCGAGTCTCCCTGTGTAGTTCAGGCTGGCCTTGAACTCACTCTGTGGCCCAGTCTGACCTCAAACACACAGTGATCCTCCTGCCTCAGCCTCCCAAGTGCTGGGATTACAGATGTGTGCCACCACGCCTGGCTAGTAATAATTTTTAAAAGAAAGTGAAAATATTTATGTTCAAAGTGGACTTATATTGAGCAGATAGCAGTTGAGGTTCAATTTAGTTTTAGTTTGCTGAAGCAACCTGGGCTCAAAAGAATTGTTTTATTTTCTGTTTTTTGGGGGGTGGTTCTGGGGATTGAACTCAGGGCCTTATACGTGCTAGGCAAGCACTCCACTACTGAGCTAAATCCCCAACCCCTATGTTTTTTTTTTTTTTTGGTGGTCCCGGGGATCGAACTCAGGCCCTTGTGCTTGCAAGGCAAGCACTCTAACCACTGAGCTAAATCCCCAGCCCCAACCCCTATGTTTTTTGAGACAGAGACTCACCATGTAGCCCAAGGCAGAAATGTCATGGCGGAGGGATGGGGTGGAGGAAAGTTGCTAACCTCATGGCAGCCAGGAAGCTGTGCACAAGGGAAGAGCCACAGAGGAAGGGGCCAGATATAGTCCTGAAGGTCACGCCCCCATTGGCCACCCCACACACCCAGATGTGTGCTTTTCCAGTCTCCCAGGCATCTCTCAAGGAACTCAAATTGACAGTCAAGATGAACCATCACAACAGTTAATGTGTTCATAACCATTTAGTGTATCCAGTGGTTTACTCTGTCTCTAGTCAGATCTTTCCTGTGTTACCCCATGGGTAAATCGAAGTGCTATGAAGATTAGTGGCAGTTAATAGTAAAAAATAAAGTTTGAATTTAGGGACTTAGAAGAATAACTATTTTCCCTTAAACAGAAATATTCTGCTTTTGCCACTTAGTGGTGGAAAAGACTCTGGTGGTGTTGTCCAAGGAGCTCATCTGTCGCTGGGGCACATGGGACTTTGTTTCATTATAGTCTTTGTCAATATTTGATTAGACCTGGGGACAGAGTAGAGGTTGGAGGAACTGGAGAAGGAATATTACTGTGACGGTTAAGGAAAACCTTGACTACATTAAGTATTATCTTTAGTTGATTAAAGAATTTTTTATAAAGTATTCTAAGTTTTCCAGTGCTTTACTTCTTAAGTTTAATGAAAAAAATCCCAAATGAAACCACGGAGTAAAATTTCCTTTTTATTTCATGATAGGTTTGTAACCAAATTATTGGAAGACCTCATCTTCTTTGTTGCTGATGTGCCTAATAATGGACAGGAAGTCCTGGATGTGGTTGTCACCAAGCCAAACCGAGAACGGCAAAAACTAATGAGGGAACAAAACATATTGGCACAGGTGAATTTTTTCATGGACTAAATTTTCATATTTTGTTTTTTGAATTAGAGTATCAGGAAAGTCTTTGCATTAGACATCTATTGCTGTGTGACTGATGACTCTCCAAGCAGACACTTACTAGAGTTTGTGTGGCTTAAAAACCCTAAGATACCGTCTCACTCCAGAAAGAACAGTTATTATCAAGAAATCAACCAACAACAAGTGCTGGAGGAGCTGTGGGACAAGGTACCCTCCACCACTGTTGGTGGGAATGTAGATTGGTCCAGCCACTGTGGAAACCAGTGTGGAGATACCTCGAAAAACTACAACTAGAGGTTCCATTTGACCTAGGTATTTCTCTGCTTGGTATCTTCCCAGAAGAATTAAAATCGTCATATCACAGTGATATATGCACAACCATGTTCATAGCAATACAATTTGTAATAGCTAAGTCTTGGAAGCAACCTAAATGCTCAACAACTAATGAATGGCTTAAGAAGATGTGGTTTTTCTACACAGTGGAGTACTACTCTGCCATAAAAAAGGATAAACTAGAGACATTTGTAGGTAAATGGTTGTACCTTCAGAGCATACTCTTAAGTGAAATGAATCAGACACTCATGAATACACATTGAATTGTTTCTCTGATATGAGAAACCATAAGTGTAAATAAGGACAAAGAGGTGTAATAGATACTATATAAAAGGAAGATAATAGTCAAAGAGAGCAGATCTAGAAAAGGAGGAGGGAGAAAAGAAGGAGGGGAAAAAGAGAAGAAAGGAGAAAGGGAAAAAATGGAAAAATATAAATCAACCTGTTGCAAATAGGGAAGGGTGGGGGAATGGAAGGGAGGGGAGAGCTGCGGGGAACCAAGATATATCATATACAGGTACAAAATAACCATGTCGAATATGATCGTTATGTATACAACGTACCAATAGATGTTCTTGGTAAAAAAAAAAATTGAAATGTAGCTTGGGTGAGTGGTTCTTGCTCAGGGTTGTTCACTGAGCTACAGTCAAGCTATCAGGTAGGAGTGCAGGCTGCAGTCATCTCAGGATCAGCTGGGGGAGGATCAGCTTCTCAGCCTATTCACCCGAGCCTCTTTCAGGGCTGCATCGGGACAAGGCAGAAAGCGAGAACAAGAGAGGGCACCCAGACAGGAGCGGTAGCCTTTCTGTAACCTCATCTTAGTCATTTCATTTCTATTGTGCTTGGTTAGAAGCAAGTTCAACAGCCCCCTGGTAGTAAAGTTTAAGGTTTCCCTTTCTAACCACCATTGAGTAGATATGGAAATCTGTTGTTCTGGCCAATGACCTTTTAAAGGAGGCAAAACAAAGTTATTTCCTCCTATATTTTATAATAATGTAGCTATAAAGTTCTAATATTTGCATGGGATCTAAAAATCTCAAGATTTTGGGATGGTCACTTGGTAGAAAGAAGAGAGGAAACTAGTACTTCCTGACTAGTCAGGGACCGAGAACTGTGCTGGTGATTTCCTGTATATTTTATCATTAGGTCTTCAGAATAACCTGCAAAGGCATCTTGGCTCTCACTTTTCCTTGTGAATAAACTAACATCCAGAGAGAATAAATGTCGTAGATCTCGTAACTGATAGAGACCATGTTTGAACCTAGGTCAGGTTCCTTAGCCCCATGGTGCTGCTGGATTACATGGCGGCTATTTTGAAGTCACTGTTTCTTTAGGCACTTGACTCTATAATTTTGTATTTTAAAGTTTTAGCTGTATTCACAATTATGTAAAAAGCTAATCAGTTTGAAAAAGAGCTTATTATTCTCATTTTCCAGTGGTTGTTATTCTTTAATAAACCCAGGCCATAGTCTAGGAGAGGAGATCCCAGAAGGATGTGAGTATCAAGAGGTGGACATCAGTGGGGGCATCCTAGGGGCAGTCTGCCACAGAACCTCCAAAACTGCACGGTCAGACTGTCTCCAGAAACTGTGCTGGAAAAATATCTGGGTAGAATTTCCAGGTGAACTTGGAAAGTGCCTTTTCCATACGCTTTCTGATTCTTTCCTCCTCTTCTCTAACAAAATAATGCCATAGCTTATTAGTGTCTAAGTGCTCTGTACATTGTTTTAGATGTTTTTCCCTGGAAGTTTGGTGCTGCTCCTATATTATGTCTCCCTGAAATTGTTCATAACATGCCAGGAAATGGATTCACTTCGTAATAATATGCACATAAGGACATGCTTACCCTTGTGTGTTCTTTTTATTGACTTTTGTGTTAAATATGATTCAAAGAAGATATTGAAACATAAAAATTATGTTATTAATATACATGTTCTTTTGAGTTGGAAAAGGAAAACAGACATATAGTTAATATCTATAGCTAATTGTCTGAAAATATGAAGTCAAAGTTTTTCCTCAAATAAATTAAAAGGTTACAAACCCAGTGAAACAAAGTCTTTTCCAACATCAGCAATTCTTCTATATAAAGCATTGGTTTCAAGGACTTCTAGGGCTTTGTATGATTGATTAGTATTTTAGCCAATCAGTGTCACATGTTTATCTCAGTGCTATAAAATGCAAGGTTTAGTAACTGTAGAATTATTGAAGAAACAGTATTATACTTCACGTACTCCGAAGGATAGCTCTGTTCTACTTTGCTTTTCTGCGTTAATGCCCATGCCCTTGGCTACGTGTTTTTTCATGGTAGTGTACTCTTCCCACTGGCTGGTCTCCAGGTGACCCCACCTGCTGACTTGCTGCCAAAAGTTATATTCCTTAATGTTTTCTAAATGCAGAGTAGGAGTTGCGAACTGCTAACTTTCTTAAAAGAATCTGGCTACCTGGCTCCCGCCACCTGCTCTTGTAACTCATTATTTGTTAGATTGCGATGGGATACAGTCTTTGGTTTGACCACATCTTTCCTTGTATATCCTAAACAGTGAATTAACTCTTAGAAGTTTTATATACAGTATTTGAATGCTCTGATATTGGTTGCATATATGCTTAGGATTGTTATTTCCTCTTGTCAAACTGATCTTGGAAAGAGGTAAAAGCAATATTTAGCAGCAGTTTTCTAACGTAAGTTTCATATAAAAGGCAAATGTCTTCTTCATATTACTTTGATTTGGGAAAGTTATAGCAAGCAACAGAAGGAACTATTAAGCAGATGGAAATTATATTTTAGTTCATATGAATACATTTGTCTACTTGGCATAATTGAACATCTTTATATTTCCCATTTTAATAAAATACAATACCTTAATACAATTAAGCATTTTATTTAAATAACGTTTTTGTTAGTCAATCTAGGAAACTCTTCTGGCAGTGTTTTTCTGTTCCTTGTACATTAATCCTGTATCCTAAGTACTTTTTCCCCCTTTATCTTATTTCTACTCAAGTATAATAAAAGTATTTTTGAGTCGGTGTTCTTATTTGTAAAATAGTAAAATAGGTTGCAAAACGTGTACCTTCGTCCATCAGAATAGGTGGTTCTTTGTATTCTGGGTAGGTGTTCGGGATTCTGAAAGCGCCCTTCAAGGAGAAAGCAGGAGAGGGCCCTATGCTGAGGCTGGAGGACCTCGGCGACCAGCGATACGCTCCCTACAAGTACGTGCTGCGGCTCTGCTACCGGGTGCTGCGACATTCTCAGCAGGACTACCGGAAAAATCAGGTCAGAGGGTGACTCTGTTCTTAAATCCACTTCACGTTTAAAGGCTGGGCAAGGTTCTTCGGTTGCAATTGTAAAGCATAGAAAGTAGGAATGGGAAATTCCACTTTTCAATGAATTGTTTTGTATTGGCAGCACACACACACACAAAATGACCTGTAAGTATTTTTGAGCTGACGTATGTGTCTCTTCTTCCATATAAAATTAGAATCATTGGGTGAGACTGTCCTGGGACCCTGTATGTGCTTAGCGATAGCTCCTGCTGTGCAGGAGGCATGCTGGGTCTGTTACACAAAGAGGAATGAGACATTTCTTGGCTCGAGGAACTTGTGAGGTATAGCCTTACTGTGCATGGGCCGGAGTTTATTGTCTGGTGGAAAAGATATAACATGTGCATCTGAGACATAAGGGGGAGGCAAAGAGGGGAACAAGAGACAAAAGACAGTGGGATAGGAGTTCACAAGCAGGAGGGTGTAGTCATGGCTATGAAACCCAGGACACATACACAGGGAAGCAAGCATTTGAGTAGGATGAGAATGATTTTCATAAATTGTTTGGGAACAGCCATTTGAGGAAGACAGACCTACCAAGAGAGAATGATGGGTGCTAAAAAGTGCACTTTAGCTTCAATATATCTGCAGCTGTAGGAGAGGTATGAGTCTAGGGAGGTAGCTAACAATTGCCAAATGCTAATGGAATTTCTTTCAAGACTCATCTTAAAAAATACATAATATTTTGCATGGTGTTCAATAATGTAAACGTTTAACATAAAAATTTTTAAATTAACTATCATTTGGTAAATGAATGTGCATGTTTCTCTTGTCCAGTGGGAGGGAAGACCACATCCCTGGTAAGTTTTACTGAGTTTAGTCTATGGGGAAGAATGGTGTGACAAAGGGTTGGAAGGCAGGGGCTCGAAGCCCCCCAGAACCTAGGACTACAGGCCTAGAGTGGGAGGTTCCTAGGGAATCATTAGTAGTATTTATTGAGTGTTTATTTATATCCAGCTAAGCAATTTGTAGGAATTAACTCAGTTTAGCTGATACAGAGTTCAGGTGAGGCTAAGTAACTTGTCCAAAGTTACAGGTGTTATGGGGTATTGGATTACTGGGGATTGAACCCAGGGCCTCACGTATAGTAGGCAAGTGTTCTACCCCTGACCTGCCTTTCCACCCTCAAGGTTACAGTTTTAAGAGTGAATTCGGTGTGTGAATACAAGCTTTTAGCCATCACACTTACTTCTCAGTAGCTTGAAAGCATTTTGTCAAGAAAGAAAAAGATTTACTTTAGAAAAAAAGTAGTAAAGTATGTTGGCTTTGGGATTCTGTTTAAAGATTAAGAAAGGTCTAAAAGAATGTATAGAATAGTCAGGAGCTAAAGACTATGGCAAGGAACAGAAGCAAGGGGTGTAATGTAAACAAATTCTTAAAT
>PVJO010011556.1:0-59627 GCA_004026905.1 Hystrix cristata | reverse complement strand
CCTGGGACACTGAAGCACGTGTATGATAAGTTTCTGTTCAAGTCTCTATAAGTTTGGTGCTTAGTTCAATTTCCATCAGCAATTCAGACCCTGAACTATTTATTTTCCAGGCGGATCACGACACAGGTGCATTTGAGTGAACGGTAAAGAATGCCAGCCTTGAACCCCACATGCTGTCCAGCAGCTCCAAATCCCACAACGTCGTTCTTCTCCATGTCGCCTTAGCACTTATACCTCTAGCCCTGACTGTTGTGTCACTGATATAGGAAACCACTAAAAAAAGACTTGTGCCAAAGTCAGCTAAAAATGTTCAATTCTAGAAGATGGAAAAAAAAAGTGTTGTAATTTTGTTTTCCTTTTTAATATACGATTTGAGGGCAAGTGTTAAAAACATGAAAAAGAGACTGCATTGGTTCCTCAATTGGCAGCCTTTCTCATCTTACTTCTGGCCAAACCTAGCACTCTGTATAGAGAAGAAAAGCTAGAACTAGAAGTCTGCAGATCCATTAACTTATTCAGCATTTCTTGAGTTCCTGCCATTCTCCAGGCACTGAGCAGGAGGCAGATGATAAAGTGATACATGAAACAGATCGGCTCTCCCTGCCCTCGAGGAGCTTGCAGACCTGATGAGATCTCAGAAAGTACAGGCAGGTTACTTAAGCCCCACAACCTGTTTTCTTACCTCTCAAGAGATGACTGGAAATCTTGCTCTATTTAATAGGGTTATGAAATAAGGAATAGGAGAAAATCCACGAGGATGAGGATATATGACTGTGTATCAAAAATGAGTTCTATTAAAGATGTCCAGTGCAATTATGATACTATTCTTAATGGGATACTCATACTTACATACCTTATGATCAAAATGCACTTCTGGATGCAATATAGAAACTGAGGCCCCTTTGCTAACTTTTAAAAGCAAGGAACTTCCCTAACACTCATGAAGTATTATTTAGATTTAAAACAATTTAGAAATAAACACTTATCCATGAGACTAATGTTTATTCTCTTAGTCTATGCTTAGTCTATGGTCATGAGCCTGTAAGTATAGAAGACAGGGCTACAGCATTACTTGATGGCAAATAATTTAAGTCATTGTGCTTTTTGTGAAAACTAAAATAAACAGAAATACACTGTAATAAAAAGTAAAGCTTCCAGAACTTTTAAAAATAAATAGAAACTGTCAGACATTTCAAACTTGTGGTAGCCTACTGTAAACCAAGCCGCCAGAACTATAAGGGGTAATCAATCATTTGTAGTTTTCCACTCTCAGATTTTTTTGGGGGGGGGTGTGAAAAAATTAAGGCAGATCAGATACACGATTGAAAGAAACAATCCCACAGAATATAGGTTAAATTAGAAAAAAAGAAAAGTTCTCCTCCATGAACTCAAAATTATGGTTTTTCCTGTGGCGTTGATTGTTTGTTCCTGATGTTTCAATCCAGGAAATAGTGGTGCCCTGATGGAGAATTGCTCCCAGTCATCTGGTCTGGGCATCTCATGCAACACCCAAGATACAAAGCTGCTCCCAGTAATGAGAAGAAAGGATGGCTCATGCTCCCCTGGGTTCAACCTAACTTCTGGATAATGGTTTCTCTCTTAACATTCCATGTTCCCTCCTACAGAGCACAGTCATATTGGGTTAAGAATTTTAAGAATGTAAATTTTGCCTTTCAAGTTTGATCAAGAACGCCCTGACAGCTCAAATTGTTAGCTGCTAGGCAGGTTCTTCCAGGACAATCACAGAAGCTTTCAAGAGAAAAGCTGTACACCTGTCTTTAAAGTTGTTTTGTTGTTGTTTATTTTGGATAAGAGCCCCATCTCCCTTACAAGGTGACCTAGAAATGAACTCTCCACCAGCTAAACTTGCCAGGTCATCCTGCCTGACCCAGATGTGAATTCTGCTCATTATACTACTAAATTCTCTGCCCACAGGTGTTGCCTTTTGCCGTCGTTATGAACATGTGATGCATGATGAGATATGCGGTTGAACTGAGCATGCTCAAGAATGCACCTGCCTCTACGTGTAATGATGGCTCTTCTTGCATGATGTATGTGAGTTTCACCAATATATATTCCTTGCTTTGCTTGCTTGGGGAGACACTGATTTGGGAATTTTTCCCAGCACTCTCTTTACTGGCTGCAAGTAATAAACCTCTCTTCACTCTCTATCTCCTGCTTGTGCTTACTGGCTTTGTGTTCATAAGAAGACAGCCACTGCATTTGGTTAAACCATCCTGCGTTCTCCATTTTATCTCTGTAACTAGCCAACTAACTCCTTTTATTCTTCAAAAGTATTTGAGATGGCTCCAGGCATGGAGGAATCCATAAATAAGCCCAATTTAAACTTATCTCTGCTCTGGAATAACAGATGCTAACTAGGGCTTTCCCTATTATACAAAAGTTTTGGCTAAAGAAAACTGAGATTGATATATGGTAAGTACACATTTTAAGGAGATGTTTAAGGAAATATTACCAGGGTAGTGACCATCAGCACGTTCAAGATGGAAACAAAAGAAGACTAGAGATGATGGAAGAGACTCTCTGAAATAAATTCTTAATGAGGAAAAGAAAGAGGAGGAAGGCACTTGCTATCCTTTCTTTCTCCTAGCTTTGGAGGACCTGTGAGGAGGGTAAATTTATTCATTGACTGGAGCTTTTCTTGATGTTAGAGAGAGGAAAGAGGGGGCAACAGGTATATTTCTAAAGTATGGGAGGACAAAAAAGGAGTGGATTCTTTGAGAACCAGTTGAGTCCTATCATGCTGAAGAATGTAAGCCAAGAGCTGCCTGTCAAGATGGAGCAAGAACAACGCATAGAAACTATTGCCTCAAAGGTCATCTAGAGAATATACCACTTGAATCAGAAGTACCATCAAGGCCTCCCAAGAGTGGATTTATGCATCTTACAAAAGAGCCAGAATGTGGGTGATTCCTTGATAGGATTCAGCAAGCGAGAGCGACCTGCAACCAGAAAAATAATAATAATTCTTCTGTTATCATTCTTTCACTTTTTGCCTCCTACTTTTTGCTTTCCCAATTCCTATTTAACCAGTATTTAAGGATCCAAAACCAAAACAGAGAGAACTGGGGAGCAAGGAACATGAAAGAACAGGCTCTGTCCTGCTTATTCGCTTCCCTGAGTGGAGAAGCCTGAGCTGTGGAGAAACTATTTAGCTGAGAGACTGAAATTTTGATTTAAACTAGACCAGGCTTTTTAAAACCTATGGGTGAGAGAATTACGGGGTTCAAGAAAGGAGGAGAAGATTCACTTACCAAAGGCAGTGACTGGGAAGTTAAAGCTACTTCCCGATGGCCTCCTACTGCATTCAACTGACTGATAAATGAGTTATAGTTGGTTATCATTTGATAGTGCTCAATTAAATCCAGAAAAAATATGGAACTCTTCTCAAACCCTAAAATCAGAAGACCAAGCTTTCTTGTAGCTGGGAATCAAAGCCTTGATCAAGGACAAACAGCAGCTTCCAACACAACAAGTACACATTAAGGGCAAGTACAAAATCTTTTCTGTTTTCAGAAAATGCACAGAAGTGAAACTCATACTGACTTGATACAGAGGTTAAATGGAACTAATACTTGTAATAACTTGTAATAACCCAAATGCTTATCAGCACTAAAAGGGTACATAAATCATGGCATGGTCATCCTGCAGAAAGGCAATGATTTGACCATTATTCTGCTACATGTGCCGTCCGGATGAATCTCATATGTGTAACATGGAGTGAAAGGTATCAGACGTGAGACTGCATACCACGTGATTGAGTTCATGTAAAGTTCAACAACAGATAAAACTAAACTAGGCTGGTGGATGCTAAGGGTGGTCACGCTTAATGCAGAGCACTCATTGCAAGGGATAGAAAAGGCTCCCGGGATGCCGGTAACATTCTGTTTCTTGATCTATATTCGTGAATTTGCGAGTTACACATCAACCCCCTGTGTACTTTTATATACAGATGTTACAATTCAATAAGGCATTTTTATCCCTCTCCAAAAATAGACTATTAAAAATCCAGATTAAGAGTTTATCTTATGGCAGGGGAAGTGGCTGGAAGAAGGCAGGAAGGGCCTGAGTTCCACGGATGTTTGCTTTGTGAATATTAACTGAGCTGTGCACTTATTATACAAGCACTTTTCTGTATATAACTGTATAATGCAGGTACAGTGATACCTCATTTCACAAATGCTTTTATTTGTCAAAAATTTGGTTCACAAACAGAAGGATTCAGCAAAATTTTGTTTTTGTTTGTGAACTCTGCATCGGGGATGAACGCAAACGTGTTCATCTTTTTCAGAATTGTGGAATGAATGAAGCTCAAGAACTGAGGTACCACTATATATCTATAGATATATCTCAATTGATTTTACATTGAAATAATGGAGTAGCATTTTTAAGTCTGAAATTCTGTACTCGGGTCCAAAGAAAATACTACCTGAGATCTTTTAAAAACCCTAATTATTTAATAAACTATTCCTTCACAAGACTAAAACATATCAGCAATAATCAAATATATCCTGATCAGAGGTCTAACTTGCTTGATCAGTGAAATACTTCTTTGGCTATTTTACTGTGCTTCCTGTTGGCTTGTTGGAATGTTATAATTACCATTTCATACAGATTGGTATCAGCTCTAGCCAACCTTGTCACATTTAAAGCACCTGTAGTCTGTACGTGTGACATAGCCATGTGGCTCACAGTTGCCTTGCAAGTCTCGGAAACATACCACAGTGGAGATTCAAACGTAGCATCTGGGAAGACTTCCACCTATGCAGGCGCGTTGTAAAGGAGCTCACTTCACAGCCCTGACACGCCAGGCAAGCACCTGGAACAACAGATGGTACATCGATGTGACAGTCAGTGGCAGGTTTCATTTCCTTGGACTAAAGATTTCAGACCTTAATCTACTAACTACATAGTCACAATAAAGGCAGCGAGAGTCATTTTACCAGATAACTACATGTAAGATGTAAGCCGGCAACAAATTTATCTGTCATTATTGGGTAGTTACCATTTTAATTATGCTATCTTTTTAATGAGGAATATAAGGGAATTACACCATTCAGCATATAGAAAGGCATCAGCAAAATGGACAGAGAAGATAAATACTGCATTTGTCTTATTAACTTTTCCATCTGCAAAGCTAAATCTGTTTAATGTGTTGCATTTGAAATCAGAAATGAAATACACATGAAAAATGTTGAGTCACAGGCCCAATTTCATTCACAATTACATCCAAACAATTACAGAAGGACAAAATGGTACACTGGAAAATAGAGACGCCCTTAATTATGGAGTAGTTAATACACTGAGCAATTAATAAAAGAACCATGGAAAAAATAAGAGGAGGAAAATTCTTTTGATTTATGACTTAACCAAGATGTGCTTGGCGGCTGGCCCACCTGGTTAATTCCAAACGTGTTATTTCAGTAGATTTCCTGCACATCAATAACAA
This sequence comes from Hystrix cristata, assembly GCA_004026905.1. Taxonomy (NCBI): domain Eukaryota; kingdom Metazoa; phylum Chordata; class Mammalia; order Rodentia; family Hystricidae; genus Hystrix; species Hystrix cristata. The sequence goes on along the minus strand of PVJO010011556.1, from coordinate 54,157 downwards.
GAAGGAGAATAAACACAGGTGACCATGACCCCTAACACCTTGATACTGCATTTTTTCTTTTTACAAAGAAGTCCCTAAATTACTAGACTGTATCCTATTATAAAGAACATTTCTTATAAGGTTGCTTCTGTGTTTTTAGGTTAAGAAAATTAACTAGCCTCAAAGTGCCTTATTAAATGAAGTATTTTATTATGATAACAAAAAAAAAAAGATAGAAAAATCCCTTTTCAGAAGTTTTCAGAGCTATGAAGAGTGTAGGTCAGTCACTACGTCTATTCTCAGGGAAGACTGAGCGACACAGAGCAAGGACGAACCCCATTTGCCCGGGCGCAGAGCCCAGAGAGGCAGTAACTGCCAGCTGAGACGCAGCTGCAGATAGAGGTTTATCAAATCCAAAGATCGAATGCTTATTCCATTTTGATAAAATCATTAAGTCATGAATCAACTTGCCCCAGGCTCCTGCACACTCAGGAAATGACTATGTATACTGTGCCTTAATATACTAAGATAGTAAAAGTCTCTTTTATTATGAAACCTCCAGATAAGTGCAATTTATCAAAATGCAAGCAGTCCTCATTCACATTTTATTTAGCCACCAGAATAAGATTCCACATTTGAGGTCACAATGGACTATTTCAAAGCAAAACCTAAATGTGGAAAAAACAAGACTCTAAAATAAAAGTTTGAATATCAACTTTTTAAATGTAATATTCCACATCTGGCTGTTGTTTCTTTCATGCTGTATTGACTACAGAAGAATTTCTACTGTAAAGTACAGTGTAAATTCCCTAGTACTAATCCTAAACTGATGAAAGCTTTTAAACTTTAAGAATAGTTTCTTCTGCATGAAAACCATTCATACAATGTCTCCAAAACCAAGAGATATGTGATGCACTAAGCTCTAAAATGTAGTAGCTTAAAAAACAAATTCAACATTATTTTATGTCTAAAAAGTTAGAAATATGTGGAAAGTTTGGAGATGCTTCCCCTCAAAGATAGAAGGGGTTTAAAGTATGTAATTGTGTTTGTGTGCGTGTGTGAGCATGTGTGCACACACGCTTGTGTGCATGCAGTGAGGCTATTCTACTCTTTTTCATGCCATTGGCCTTAGTTACTTCCAATTTGTAGATGACACTCGACGTATTTTATTTACACTTTCTGAGCTCTTCTAATACCCAGACTCTACATCTTTTTGATATGTCAAAGATGCTCTAATTTAACTTCTTTAAGACTGACCTCAAGATTTCGCATGCCTCTGATATTTGTCTTCTTCCTACCACATGATCTTTATTCATACTGCCATTTGCCTGATCTTTCTTCACTCAGTTAATAATGCTTATGTATCCTTTAGCCCCCAATTCAAATTGAATGTCCTCAGAGCAGTCTACCCCAGCCCCATGACAGAATAGATTTCTCTCATATATCTTGCCATATCACTATGAAACTCTTCTTCACAGAACTTCTCAAGCTATATTTTTCTATTGATTTGTACCCTTATTTGATTTGTGCTTGACATGCCCATGAAATGGGCATCCTGCACATACAAAAAAAAGTAAATGTTGAATGAAAGAGAGAATGAATGGATGATTATGTGGCTGAATTGCATTTTTTCAGTCTGTGGTAAACACTGAGTTGAGGCTGATTTCTGCATTTGGTTGCTGTGGTAACCATGAAAACATGCCTTTTGACTGCATGCATGTGGCTGGGTAGTAGGTAGTGTAACTGAATGATGCTCCCACAGGGCAGATGCAACAACAAAGGGATTCATAATGCTTTTGCTGTAGGCTATCTTTCCAAGAATAATGATCTATTGTGTCAAGTCAATAATTCATACACTTCTGTGTTGTGATATCGAGTTGTAAGTTGTCTGCTTGCATCCTATGCACAACAAACAGTTGCCTTTGTGCAATTATGTGAGCTATTTAAGATGAACTTATCTGATGCCAGCACACAGTAAGAGTGCAGTAAACATGAACTATCGCCATCATCACCACCAAGAACTCCATTAATATACTTCTTCTCTTCTCCAAAGGGCCTTCCCCTCCTTCAAAGGGTGGACTAAGGTCAGAAAGAGCTTTTCCATACCTAACTGTCTGGCTTCCAGAAAACATTTTATGATTATTGCTGGTGGAGGACATGACTTTACCTAATACCAGCCAATATTAAGAAATATGTTCCTTTTTTTTTTTTTTTTTTTGCAAACAGCCTTGTTATCTCATTCTACTCATTGATCAACTACAAGTCCAGGCAAGCAGGGATTTTTAATACATCTTTTGCCAACCTAAGCTGATAAAAATTTATAGCTATATTAAGCAGATAATAGTTGTGCAGATGCACGAGACAAAGTCTTGTTAGGATTCACCTTGATATGGAAAAGTTTTTTTATGATTAAACCCTGATTTCTGAGAAATCACACATTACTTTCAGAACACTTGGTCACTGTGGAGTACTTTCAATATTTCCAAATGCACCCCCCTGGTTGTGCAGGAACATCATCCAAAATAGCTTTAGTTACTGAAATGTGCTTCTAATTTTGTGATCTATTTCAGTAATGTCAGAACAGATATTGAAGCTTAGATAAAAATATCAAAGTGACCATTGTTTCAAGTGAAAGGGCCTGAGTGAAAATATTTTAGTTTTTTAATATGTTCTTGATCTTCTGCTTTTGTGGCCTTCTCAGCAGGCAGATGGCCCCCTCTCAAGGCCCCTGGAAGTCAACACAGGACTTGGGCTGCTGATCAGAAAGAAAAGATTTTTTTTTTTATTTGCCTGTAGACTATGAGGATATCATTTTCATTCTCTCTTCTTAAAGGGAATAAAAACATCTATATTAATTTATTTTTCTAATTGAGCAAGATGGTGAGTATGAATATGTAGAAGGAAGATAACTGGATTTGAAAGTAAAAAGAAAAAGTAAGAGATTATTTCTCTTCGTTAAGAATACCACATCTATGATATTAATTGAATCTTAAAATTGAAATTATTATCTGTGAGTGATAGAAAAATGGGAATTTTTCTTTCTTCCAATTTTCTATGTTTTAACATACTAATCAAAGATATAAATTTATAGAGTAAGTAGGAAGAATCGATAGGGGGCCTAGAAACAACATAGTAATAGGATTCAGGCTGTTCACTCATTAGAACCAAAAGCATAAATCAGTAAAGGCATACTTATAGATCTCTTATTTAGGATAAAGTATCACCAAGCAAAACCCTTGGAGAATGCACAGAATTGTTACTTAACTCTTGGTTCGAGGGGCAAAGTAAAAAACAATGAAAGACTAGAAAATAATGATCACAAAGAAGATAAAAACTACAAATGCAAATTAGGCTTTTCTCAGAGGAAAAAGCTATTCTCAGTCAAACAAGGTGTAATGTCAGGAATGCACAGTTATTTCAACCTCAAAAAATTAATGAATATAGTTGATGACATTAATAGTTCAAAAGAAGAAAGAACGTGAACATCCTAATAAGTATCAAAGAGCCAAGTGAAACAATAGAATCACTATTTCTGATTTAAGTGTAATGTGTAATAAATTGCAAATTCAATTTTCTTAAAATTAAAATACTACTATTTGCATTTTTTTAATCATCACTAACTGAGGCTAAAGATCATCTGGAAAATAAGCACATCAGAATGTCCAGAAAGTACTATAATAAACAAAATAGAGTAAAAGAGTTTTATTCTAAATGAAGCTATAATGAGAGGAATGAAGATGGTGAAAATAGTTATGTACTATGTAAAAAAGCAGGCTGAACAATAAAAGCAAGCAGAGAGTCAAGAAATAAACTTATCTGGGAATTTAGTATATGGTTAAAGTTCAAATCAATTTGAAAAACAGTAGTGTGATCATTGATTGATCAAGTGGAAAAGTATATCATGTCCCTCTTTGACTTTATTTCAAAATAAATTCCATGGAAGCAAGAAGATATTAGAGAACAATTCACAATCCATAAATAAAAATATCAGTGTGAATTTTGAGATGGCCTTGAGACCTGATTTTTAAAACTATGTGTGTGTTTTAGTCATACAAATACCTAGATCTTCCGGAGGCTCTTAAATTCATCTTAAATCTATTAGGCTACTAATCAATACAGAACATTCAAAGTTTCTGTTGTTTGTTTTCTGAGGCATGGTCTCACTGTGTCACTCAGGCTGGCCTTGTACTCACTATGTAGCACAAGCTGGTCTCGAACTCACGGCTTCAAACTCCTCCTGCCTCAGCTTCCCAAATGCTGGGATTACAGCATGTGCTACCATATCCGGCTAAGGTTTTTTTTTTTTTTTCCTACAAATGAACTTTCTAATATTTTAAATTGCATTGATAAATTTCATACATCCAACTAAACTTTTAGAATCACGAAAGTCATATTAACATATGAACCTCACAAGTATACTTAAATAAACCTGAACATCTTAAATTTTGAAACATAGAAAATCATGTGCTATTGATAAAGTTCTAGGTTATCTTACTAAAATTTCCATTTATACTCATAATTCCAGATTACAGGATTGCTTGGCTAAATATTTTATTGGAACCATGAGGCAAGTTTTACTAGGTCAGATTCATGCAGCAAAGTCCTTCAAACAAAAGGATTGTTATCATAAGTGACATGTACTTCATCATCTTATTTAATTTTATGTTTCCTCAAAGTTAAAATAGATTTTCTTGTTCAAAAGTGATGAATCAGTCCACGCTTGAGGTGATCTTAACCAGGAAGACTTTTTAGAGGATATCATTTTGGTTGACTGAAAATGACCAAGATTGGACTCTCTCAAGCCGTAGAGACCAAAGGCAGTTTTTCTCAAGATAAAAAAGAATCCCAGTTAGAAAATCTTTATGCCTATAGGAAAGAAACCCAAACTCACGCCCTTCAAATGGGCTGATCTGCAGCCAGGGTTCTTAAGGCTCAAACCATTCAACGGTATATTCTCAGGTGGCGATGAAGCAGTATTCCATCCAGAACAGTATTTGACATACTACTTCCACTGGAGTTTTCTTGCCATCAGGTTTCTTAAAATACTTAAAGTCCATGTTCTTGGATCCTGCACCTCTCTCTTGGCTTCCTGTTGCTTCTGGCCACCATCTCTAAGAGCCCTGTTCCCCAGCGCACAGCCTTTCCCATTCTCTGGAGGGATGCTTTATGCCTCCTGTTCGCAGCACTCAGCACTTGCTCCACTACCTCCATTAAGAATTCAAGACCTGTCTTCCTTCTTCAGTGAGAAAGACGAAGCAATGAGAAGAGCTCTGTAATTCCCCAAAGCACACCACCCGCCTTCCAGCCTCGACCCGCACAGAATGGAATGAAGCAGCCATGTTCTTTTCCAAACTAACCCTTCTCCTCTGGCCTTTTCAAAGACACCTCCTGCAATCCTCCTTTCTTTCTCATGTCACTCTTTTCCTCCTCCCTACTAGACATTTCCCACCAGTATTTAAAACTCTGGGTATTTTTTTTTTTTTTTTTGATGCTGGGGATTGAACTCAGGGTCTTGTGCTTGCTGGGCACACACTTTAACCACTGAGCTAAATCCCCAGCGAGGTCTTGGTATTTTTCTATCTGCGAAACAACCAACCAAGCCTCTGCGCCTCAGTTCTGCCAAGCCAGTTGTCTGCCTATTTCTCTGCTTCTCCACAGCAAACCTCTTGAAATGACTGTGTCTGCTTGTCATTTCCATTTCTTCCCCTCTCATTTTCTGTTAAACCAAGTCCAAGAAGGATTTTGTCTTCATCATTTAATTTGAACTCCTCTTGTCAAGGTCACCAGTGACCTTCATGCTGCCAAATCGGATGAACGATTCTCAGTCCCTGTGTTGGTCTGTTGTTGGCATCTGACACAGCTGATCACCCTCCCCTCTGACTCACCTCTTGCACTTTGTTTATAGGCCACTGTGTGCCCTTGCTTTTCATATTAATGACTGGTTTCCTTTTTTCAATCTCATTGGCTATTTCCTCAACTTTTTCTTATCCTCCTCAAGTTGGAGTATCTGGTTCCAGTTTTCACCTCACACTAATCAATATCCCCTTTCTTAGTGATATCATTCAGTCTACTGATACAAAATTTCACCTCCCACAGTCCAACTATTTCAGTATTTCTCTAGCCCACACTACTCTCCTAACCTTTGACACATAAATCTACTTGGATATGTGGTACATCTCCTAACCACAGGTCAGCAGATATCTAAAACTAACTATACCCAAAACCGAACCTCTGAATCTGACCGCTAAACCTACCTGCCCCATACCCTTCACTATCTCGGTGGATTTTAACACTACTCTGCTGGTTGTTCAAGCCCAAAATCATGGAGTCATCCTTGACTTCTCTCTCTCAACCCCACAGTTAGTGGGTCATGAAACCATGGTATCTGTGTGCTAAAAATATACCCAGAATCTGTCTGTTTCTCTCTACTGCCCTTGGCACCACCCTGTAGCAAGCCACTAGACACTGGATTCCAATAGTCTCTTATCTGTCTTCAGCTTCTACCCTTGTTCTCCTGCATTTTACATCTTTTTTTCCCCTCCTGCCTGATTCATCTATAATGTAAGTCACCAATGTCTTCTCATTTCACTTAAGAGTATAGGCAACATATAATCCCCTCCAATTCTCATACCTTTTTGACCCCATTCCCTGTAAATATCTCCCTAACTAATAGGTCTCTAGTAACACCAGTTTGGTATACTTGGGACCCACAGGCAGCCTCGGCTCCTTTGCTCAGGCCTTCTCCACAGGTAAAGTGCAATTTCTTCAGCTATTCACTTTGGAAACTCCCACGCAGGGTTCAAGTTTCTGCTCAAGCCATTTTGTCAGTGGCTCTGCAGACCTCTCTAATAGTGTGGCCTGTCTTTACCACAAACCCACCCTGCACCCCTAAAGACCACCACTTTGCTCTCTTTCCTTCCCTCCGTCTAACCAGCATCTTATTACAGCATACAACTTTAGGGGTATTTATTCGGCATTTTGTTATTTTCTCCTCCTTCATTTGAATGTGAATTCCATGAGGGCAGGAATAGCTGTCCTTTTGTTCACAGAGGTGTCCTAAGGCAGTGTAAAAAAGTGCTAATTAATGAATTAATTGTAATGGGAAAATATTTGATACTTATAACTTCTAATATTAATTTTTGTGGTTAAAAATTGAAAAGGATCAGTGAAAAACTTGCAGGACAGGTAAAGAACCAACCTCTTGCCCCACCCCGCCCTGCTCCTCCTTTCTGTCTCTCTCTGTCTCTCTGTCTCTGTCTCTGTCTATGTCTCTGTCTCTCTGTCTCTCTCTCTCTCTGTCTCTCTCCTTCTCTCCAGTACTGGGGATTGAACCCAGGGCCTCACACATGCCAGACAAACATTACAATTAAGCCACGTCTCCAGTCCCCAATCTCACTTTAATACGTGAAGAGCTCCTTCAAATTAATAAGACAGTGCAGGGAAAGTTGGGCAACACCAGTCTTCATTTCCCCCACATAAAGCATGAATACATAGAAACAAGGTAGAATCTCGGTTATCAGGGTGGGGAAGTAGGTGATAGAGAGATCCAGTTGAGAGCACACCAGTTATTATGATGTAGCATGAATAAGTGTAGAGAGCTAATATGCAGCAGTAGGGCTACAGTGTTACAGTGTAGATCGAAAACGGCCCCCCAAATCTCATGTGTTTGGAAGGTGAATAGTGAGCATGTGGGGGCACCGTAGCTGACTTGCAGGAGTGCGGTCTGTCCATTCAGATGAAGCAGGTCACTGGGGGAGTGACCTGGAAGGGTAAATCTCTCTGTAATTCCTCCCTTCACTCTCCGCTTCCCAGTTGCCATGTTGTGGGCAGCTTTCCTCTGCCAGACCCTGCCACGATGTTTTCCTGCCTCGGAGTTGGCCAAGTATGGACTAAAAGCATGAGCCCAAATAAACTGCTTTAAATTGAAGATATTTGGAATTTTGTCTCAGATATGAGAAATGAGAAATATATAGATAACAATATATGATTCAGATACTGAAGATTTGCTAAGAGAATAGATTTTAGGTGCACTTACCACACACAAATTAAAGGTAATTATACGAGGTGATGGATATATTAATTTGCATGACTAGCAATCATATCATATGTAGAGGAAAACACCATGCTGTATACCTTAAATCATTACAATAGAATTATTTTTAAATGTAAAAAAAAGGCAAGTGATCTAATGAACAGATCAGAATTAAAAGAACAGAGACATTATAGAGAATGACTAAAAATGACTAATGAATTAATAAAAATATGGTTAATCTCACCCACAATAAAAAATGGAAAGTAATTCAGGGATGCATTCTTTTCTTCAACAGAAGTAGGTAGTATAGTTCTAAGTGATCAAGTGTCTCCTAAGTGCAAATTGAGAGGGTAAAGTGTTTCAATGTCTCACGAAAACATGAAGAAATAGGGAAAAGATATTTAAAAATTATCAAAACTAATTACTGCAAATAAAGAGGGGAGAGAGCAGCAGAGGGAACGGGTAGAATGCAAAGAATGTGTTGTAGGTGGGGATCCGCCCAGGGAGGGGCCTGCCACTCACAGGAAGCTGAGCCCGAAGCCAGGAGACAGCATGAAAACTGAGAACTAGACTGAAAACATTACACAAAGTGATGCATGGAAAAAAGAAGTAGAAAATATAAAAACAAAAGTTAAAAAAATAGGAAATACTTTATCTTTCTGTTAATTTGAAAAGCCAGACATTTAGACGAGCTTTGTAATAACAATTTAAAATGACAGATAAAATTTTTTAAGAACTTTTATAAAAGACATGTAAGGCTCCTAAGAGACTAATAAATTATCAGACCGCAGTCTGAGCAAAGGCAAGAACCCAAAGAGGCAAGAAAAGCAATGAAACCACATTAGTGGATGGTTTATGCCAAACCTGAGAAGCAGAATTTAGATTCTAGTAGTTTCATAAAGTTTAGAGCAGAGTGATCTAAGCTCAGAGTGGTAAATTTAATTTCCCAAAGGCAAATTCACCCAGGGAAAGTGAACAGAAAGGAATCCTTATCATCCCACTCTGCGGACTGCAAGAAAAATTCCCCTGAGCCTGCAGGTAGGGAAAGGGATGTGGCGGTGTGTGGGAAACATTCTCCAAGACACTCAAGGCTACAGGCGGGTCTCAAGCTGATATGTATCCACACAAACCCACAAGGAAAGAAGTCATGAAGAAGATGAGAAGAAAAAGAAAACAATGAATCAACAGAAACAAACTCATGATAATGTTAAAAATGTTTCCATATAAAAGCATTTTAGAATATCAGACTAGAAAAATTTCAAAATATTGATACATCCCAGAGTTGATATAACTGAGAAGAGACATCCTCAGATAATACAAATTGGGGCACTTTTTTGAAGATAATTTAACAATATTGAATATGGCCTTAAATTTTATTTTTCTTTTCTTTTAATAATTTTATTTTAATGGTACATTTTAGATGTACTTAGTGATAACACTCATCATAGGGGATTTGTACCTGTACATGATATATCTTGTTGCTTCTTTTTTCCCCATTCCCCTCCCTTCCCCTCGCCCTCTCCTCCCTCCTTATTTACAAAAGCTTTGTTTCCATTTTTTTCCTTCCATTTCTTATTTCTCTTGTCCCTCTGTTCCTTTCCCCTTCTCTTGTTCCCTTTCCCATTTGGATATTCTCTTCCCTTTCCCAATATAATACATTTTAGTCTTTATTTACACTTTCAGCTTTTCACAGCAGAGAAACAATGTGGTATTTAAACATGTGTGTCCAATTTATTTCACTTAAGAGTATGGTCTCAAGATATGTACCTAGAAATATCTCAAGCTTGTCATTGTTTATGGCAGAGTAGTACTCCATTGTATAAAAAAAACACACATTTTTTTCATCCATTCCGCTGTTGATGAGCATTTGGCTATTTCCAAGATTTAGCTATTACAAACTGTGCTGCTATAAACATGGGTGTGCATATATCCCTGCGATATGATGCTTTTAATTCTTTTGCGAAGATACCAAGAAGTGGAATAGCTGGGTCAAATGCAATCTCTAGTCCTAGTTCCCTGAGGATTCTCTACACTGATTTCCATAGCAGTTGCACCAGTCTACATTCTGACCAACAGTGGAGAAGGGTTCATTTTTCTCCACAGCCCCTCCAGCATTTGTTATTGGCTGATTTGTTGATAATAGCCACTCTTTCTGAGTGAGGTGGAATCTCAGGGTTGTTTTGATTTGCGTCTCTCGAATGACCAGTGATGTTGAACATTTTTTCATATGTCTATCTGCTGTTTCTACTTCTTCATCTGAGAAGTGTCTATTCATTTCAGTTGTCCACTTTTGGACTGGGTCTTTAAATTTTCATCTTTTTAACTAAAATTATTCACTGGTAGACATTTATTCTCATGTTTATAATGATAAATACGTGCAGATATTTAGGACAATGTTCTCTCCCTATTTCTGTTGATTCAAAAAAAATAAGGAAAAAGAAATGTTTAAATACATTACAGTATACATGCATTTGAAATTTCTGTAGCCATCAGAAAGCATAAGGTAGATCTATGGAAAGTGTCATAAGACATGAAAGCAAAGTGCAAATAGATTAATGCCATTTTTGAATAAATTATTAATCAGTTTATATCACCATATATGTATGTAAACATACAAACACACGTGTGTTGTGTATGTATACACATATACTGGTATTTCTACACAATTTTTCAAGAAGGACTCATAAAAATGCTAGCAGTAATCCCAGCACAGTGGGAGGCTGAGGCAGGAGGACCTCAAGTTTAAGCTCAGTCTGGGCAACTTGCTTAGACTCCAACTCAAAAAAATAAAAAATAAAAAAAGGGATGGGAACATAGCTCAGATTGAAGTCCCCCAGTACCGGGGGGAAAGAAAGCACTTTTAGTTTCTTTCTTCTTTTAGTTGCATCAGTTTTATTCCTGATGATTGCCGGGGCATTTAAATTTCATTTTTTATACTTATATCCAAGTTGAATTTTTGCCATATTTCTTAGTATTTTAATACATGTAAACAACTGTAAGATTAAAGAATATGCACAACTGATACTTCCCAAGACACATAATACATTTATTCATATCATGCCTTTTTCTAGGTGCTGAGCATACACCAAAGAACAAAATGACCGTGGCCTTTTTCAGTAGAATTTCCATTCTACTTGGAAGAAATTGAATACAATTATGGCTAAGATTTACCATGTACTAAACTAAAATAAAAATGGATCAAAGAACTAAATGTTAAAACAAAAACACTTAACCTGCTGGAACACAACATAGGTAAAACTCTTGAAGTCAAAGGCCTAGGCAGGGACTTTCTGTAAAGAATTTTCTGGTTGCACAGGAAATAGCTCTGAGACTCAACAAATGGGATCCTATCAAATTAAAAAGTGCACAGGAAAAGAAACAAGGAACAGAATGAAAAGACAACCTAAACAACATTGAGATTCCATCTTACTCCAGAAAGAATGACCATCGTCAAGAAATCAAATAATAACAAATGCTGGCAGGGCAGGGTGGAAAAAGGAACCCTTCTATACTGTGTTGGTGGGAATGTAAACTAGTACAACTATGGAAATCAGTGTGGAGATCTCTTTAAAAACTGAAACTAGAAATTCCATTTGACCCAGCTATTCCCCTTCTAGAAATCTTCCTGAATTAGCTGAAGACATCATGTTACAGTGATATATGTATGTCCATGTACCATAGCAGCACAATTTATAACAATTAAATCTTGAAAGTGGTCTATATGTCCATTAACACATGAATAGATAATTAAAATGTGGTATTTATACATGGTGGAGTACTATTCTGCCATAAAGAAAAACTTGAGTCATATCTAGGAAAATGGATGTATCTTGAGTCCATAATGTCAAGTGAAATAAATGAGACACACAAGTTTAAATATCAATGATTTTTCTTATAAATAAAGAGCAAAATAAAAGATAATAGGAAGATAGTTCTCTCTCAAAGAGGAAGGGGATCAACAGATGGAGGGGGTGGAGGGAAGGGAAAAGGGATGAATAAAGGAATTAAGATGTATTATGTACATGTACCAATTCTACACAGGGAATATAAACATGTACTACAAATATATGCTAATAAATAAAAAAGTATGTTTAGGAATCATTATGGCCAAGCAAATAGATGTTTAAAAATTTACATATAAAGATTAATTCCTTGGTATAAATATTTGCTTTTATAAATGCATTTTCTTACACTATTGACTTACGGCAGGATTATTTTTAATGGGAGTCAAGTATCAGTCACATTCTATTTTTCTGTGTTTTAAACAGTTTTACTGTACAAACAAATGATGCAGATAACTATAGAAGTTCCTACAGCCACCTGCCTACCATATGTCCCTATGTTTACCTCTGCTTGGCTTCTGCATAGATCCAGGGCTAACTGAGAGATAGACAGAAAAAGACTGCCCGTTACAATCCGCTCTTTAGTCCTGGCCTTTGGGCTTTGTTTTCAGCTGCCTCAATCTGGGCACCCAAATTACTTGGCTTTCTGTAATCATTTACAAAATGTCCTAGACAGAAAATAGTTACATGGTCACATTTTCTTTTCTTAGTATTCACCATAGCAAGGCTTCACTGAAGGAATTATGTTGCTCAAACTGGTAGTTTCACAGTCACGTCCAAGCCTGAAGAAGCTGAAATGCTTTGTCCAAGTTCCTCAGCAAGACCCAGGTAGAGGGTGTCCAGACTCCCGCTTCCATGTCTTCCTCCAGCGTGTTCACTACCACACACACTTATCACTTATCACCGATATAATTTCCTGTTCTTTATAATCTTATGGATGTTTCGCACATATTATAAACTTTCTGTTGGTATGGAATTCTCTCCTGATGTTTTAATTAGTCTATGCAAAATATAATTACTCTGTCATTTTTTCTTTCGATTTTTACAGGTGTGGACCAAAAAGCTCAGCTGGGAAGAAGAGCAAATAATTTTTTTCTTAATATGTTCATATATGTGGGCAGATTCTCGATGTTGCTTGGACTCCATTAAGTAAATCAAACAGCTTCATGATCTGAAAAGTCCTGGACAAATATCTTCACTAAAATGAAAATGATGAGTTGTAGAAAGGAAAAAAAATTCCTCAAAGCTAAAAGCCTCCTCTCCTTATGTTTTGATAATTAATTAGTGAAGTCATCTACTTAACTTTATGTTTTAAGTATGTAGGACATTTAATAATAAAGACTTTTTTCAAAGAAGTCCTGTGGTTGGCATTAATACCCAATGTTTGATTCTGATCTGTTATACTTAAGGTTTGGATGTAAACATGGAGAGGCAGTTTAAAAGTAATTATTTTATTTACAATGCTGTAACTTATAATAATGTAATTAAAATTATTTTACTTATGGTGTTTAATTATTTTAAGGGTCAACAAAGTAGATAGTGAAGGATTATTCCTAGAAATGCAGGCTGATTAAAAGTTTTACTGCTCCATCAACGCTGTAACTATGTCCAGTTCTACATCCTATTTGTATGTATATGACAAAACATATGGAATCACACCTGAGTTGTTAATCTAAATGATCAATGCTTTTAAAGGAAGCTAAGATGTTTACTGAGCACTTAAGTGTCTTGGTAGATGTATTCATATTTGTCTGTGGAGATAGAAAGTTAAATACAGCAAATCACTCACTCTAAAGATATTCCATGGACGAGAGAAGATATGGCGAGCACTCAGCGTTCCGTATTTTGTTCGTTCTCCTATCATTCCGTAAAATTAGCACTTGATCAGAAAACTGAAGATGTAAAGAACCCCTATCCTATTTAAAACATTTTCTTCCTAAATTCAGAGGGGATGGAACTGAATGAGCACAGGTGCAAAACTCAAATCTTGCCATCACCTGCACTCGGTTTCTCTTTCTTTAACTGACACACACGTTCTTTCTCCTGCGTATCCTAACATCTCTAATGACTGGCAGAAAGCAAATAAAAGCAATGAGGATTGGGGCTGAGAGTTACCAGGTGTGCAGGTTCATTAAAAAGAACTAATGACTGATTGTAACACACAAGCCACGCGATTGTAAATAACCAACACATGATTATAAAGCGTCACAAAACATTGTGTTTTCTGCATGCAAATGCTAACTTAACTTTTCATGTATCTGGAAGACCATTTTTAATGCTAAATTGTTCTCCCAATGTCTTTCCTGAGAGACAGTCACAGTAGTGCTTCTGGATAATGAATGTCTCAAATCTTGCGTTCTGCACTCTCATTGGTCCAAGGAAGCAGCAGGGGTGAGAAAGGAATTAAGTAAAATTTTTATGCTCCAGATATTTTAAGCTAACAGCATGGGGCCAAGTCTGTGAGAGAAAATGATCTCTTCTCCAAACATTAAATCAAAAAGTAAAGGCTGGTCTGGAGTAGTCTTCTCCATAAAGATTATTCCTTATCCAGGTATTGGATTATGTGTGTTTTACTTTGGGAGGCACGGGGTGGTGGAATTTGGTCACCTCTATTAGAATGGTGAGGAGAAGTGGAAGAAACTCAAGTCAATGCATATAACAACATACAGTAAAACGAAAATTAGACTTTAAAATACAAACAGTGCTTGTTGAAATGCAGATTGCTGGGCCCTATACCTGAGACAATGGTTATTACGATTAAACAACAAATTATCCAAAAACTTAGTGACTTACAATATCCATTTTATATTGTGGTTTCTATTTTGTGGCACTCGGAAGTAGCTCAGAAAGGACACGATAGTTTCTCTCATGGCTTGAATCACACGCTGGCTGACCCTACCCTCATCTGAATGATCCCCTGGACTGGACGTTGAAGATGGCACGTCCACAGAGTGAGGAGTTTGTGCTGAGTGTTGGCTAGAAACACAAGTAGGTTAGCTGATCGGAGCACTTCAGTGCACCCCTTGACTGGGTAGTCAGACCTCTCCCATGGCATCCAGCTTTTTCCCAGAGCGAGTGTCCCAACAGGACAAAGTGAGAACAGCAAAGTCTTTTTCTGGTCTATTGCAGAAGTCACACAGTGTTACATCCACCATCATCTGTGGTCTGAATAGTTACAAATTCTCCCAGATTTCAAAGGAGGGGACATAGCATCCACCATTCTATGGGAAGAGTATCACAAAATTTGTGATTTAAAAAAAAAATCTTCTGGTTAAAAATTTTTTATATTCCTTCCACATATAAAATACACTCATCTCTTCCCTCTAAACCTCCAAAGTGTCCTCTTTTTGTGATATCCACTTGAGGCCCTGGACCTCTTCTCCTAAGTAAGTTCTAGCCCGGATAAGCGTCCTTAGGTATGATCCCTTGAGTATAAGTTCATCTTGACCCAAAGAGTCACGAACTAAAGGAATAAATCATCTTTCTCCTGCCTCTCATAAATATACACCTACGAACAAGCATAAAATAGCCACTATAGTCACTCCTATTTTTAAAATAGGAAACTGGAAGTAGAAGTAGTTTTTGGTCCACAGGCAAGTTTGAAATTCAGCCAGATATGTCCCCAGTTTCATCAATTAGACTAACTTGTTTGAGGGACATTCATACTTCTTCTGAATTCCTGGTTCATTTCTCAGTCATCCCTTCCCATTAGAAATGACCGTGTTTAAACTTAGTATCATTGTCATTCTATTTTCTGTTTCTTTTTATTTTGTGCTATCTTGTCCTTTTTGTAACAAGCTGATAAAATTTAAAAGTCTGGTGGCTTTCCTGCATATCAGTTCATAAGGTATCCCATTAAACAAAAGCTATACTCACAGATGTCTTCCAAAAAAGTGTCCCTTTTTACTTCTTCCCTAGGAGGCTACCATTGAGAACACAGCAACTGTAGGAGGCCTGTTGCTTAACAGAAAAAGCCTGTTAAATTTTTTCCCTTTAGATACTTAGGAAGTTTTGTTTAAAAGAGCATATGAGGTAACACACTAAATCTTTCTATGTTCTTTAAAAAATATTTTATAATCACACCCTTTCCTTACTCTCTACTGAGATTTTTTTTAAAAATATTTCTGGTTTTGATATTTGTTCTATGGCCCTTCTTTGAAGTAAGAACATTCTCTGGAAGAATATTCCAGTTTTCAAAACCTCAATTGACTTTTAACATTCTTGATATGTAATATTCAACATTTACTCAAAATAACTAGGTATACTAAAGGAAATGAGTTGTTTGTGAACATAAGGAGCAAAATGTAAATTTTCTGTTGGGAACTAACAACTGAAAAGGAACAAAACAAAAATTCTACAATTAAAAATACTAAGACTAAGAACTGAAAGTTAAGTATAACAGCAGAGCAGATACAAGATAATAAAGGTTAGTGGACTACAAGTTAGATGAGAAAAAAATGCCTAGACTACAGCTCAGAAAGAATAAAGAATGGAGAAGAAGTCTTAAGAAATATGTACAACATTACAGAATTAATGTCTATTTTTAGGATTCCAGTAGGACAGGAGAGAGAGTGAGGCAGACCAATATTTGAAAAAAATAATGACTGACAATTTCCCCAAATAGACAATAACGGTACATTAAGCCATGCCACAAACCTCATAAATTCAAGAACTACTGGGAAAAAGCAGAATAAATGCACAGAAATAACATACTAAAATTGCTAAAGACCAAAGCGAAAAAAAAAAAAGTTTAAGATACGATTTCAGGCTGTTAGGGAAAAAGCAAAATGTAACCTGCAAAGAATGAACAGAAAGACTGGTATTTGACTTCTCAAGAGACAGTAGGAGCTGGAGGACAGTGGGATGATATCTGTAAATACTGAAGGAAAAGTTCTCTTAATATGGACATCTATAACCAAACATCAGAATGAGAAAAAGTCAGTTTTAGACAAACAGCACTTGAAATAATTTATCTCTAGCTAGACAGACTGAAGGAAATGTTAAGAATTCTTCCAGTAGAAGAAAAATTTCCCAAATGGAACAGCAAAGATACAGGAGGGAGTGAGGAGCAACGGAGAGATGAAAATATGGATAAATCTAAAGAAATGTTGGCTATATAAAGGGATAATAAATACAATGAGCTTTGTGCTTAGAATAATACAAGTAAAATTAAATGCATGGAAACAACCTTACGAAATGTTATGAGGGATTATATTTTGAGACAAAATACAAAAGTTTCGTATGGGGCAAAAGACTATTGCATTGTCTCATAAAAGGCAAAAATTTCTAATTTATATTGGACCCTGATAAGTCAGTATGAGGGAGGAAAACTGATGTAACAAAGAAAAAACAAATCATACAAGTGTTCAAGTACCAGTAGTTGCATTAAAGAATGATAAATTTGAGATATTTCCAGGTAAATGGATGCATCTTCAGACCATACTCTTAAGTGAAATAAATCAGACACACATGTTTAAATACCACATTGTTTCTCTGGTGTGAGAAACTGAAAGTGTAAATAAAGACTAAAATGTAATATATTGGGAAAGGGAAGAAAGTGTCCAAATGGGAAAGGGAACAAGAGAGGGAGAAAGGAACAGAGGGACAAGAGAAATAAGAAAAGGAAGGAAAAAATGGAAACAAAGCTTTTGTAAATAAGAAGGGAGGAGGGGTGAGGGGAGGGGAATGGGAAGAAAAGAAGCAACAAGATATATCACGTACAGGTACAAATCCCCAATGATGAATGTTATCACTATGTACATCTAAAATGTACCATTAAAATAAAATTTAAAAAAAGAGTAAATAGAATAAATGCCCCAATTTAGATACAAGATTGTCTGAATTTTTAAAAACAATTCTGTGGTACTTATAAGAGCATCCCTTCTGTATAATGGTACAAAAAGTTTTAAAGTAAATTAATGCCAAAAATATACTATGTAATTTAGAACAAGCTACACCAAAAGATGTGTTAGAGCAATACTGATTACAGAGAGGTCTTTGAGGGAAGAAGTGTTACTGGAGAAAAAGAGAAGTATTTAATAATTTAAAAGGTCTATTCACTAGGCAATTATAAGAATTATGATATTATATACTAGGAAACCACAAGAAATGATAAGGATTATAGATTTATAGGCACAAATAAAAACAGACTCAATATGATGAGTAAAAATAAATAGAACGTAGGCAGCAGCAGGGGAAAAAAGTCAACTATGATGGGATAATTGAGCACATCTCTTTTTCTATCTAATAAAATCAATTCCCAAATCAATAAGGTAAGTAACACAATGAACAAACTTATCTAGTTGTCATATATAGATTGTCACTAAAAAGTAAACAAAAAACAGGAGAATATGCATGATTTTAAAGCATCTGACAAATATATGTAAATTAACAACATGGTTGGCCATTGGGGGAAGGGTCAACACAATTCAGAAGACTAAAACTATGAAGTATATTTTCTATGACCAGAGGAAAATTAAACTAGAAATCAGTAACAAAGATAGTGAAAGCTCCCAAACTGTTTGGTAATTAAGCTGCATTCTCTTAAATGAATGGGTGAAACAAGAAATGCTGGTACAAAATGGAAAATATTTTGAATGACTGAACAATAACAAAAACCAAAAATAAAAGCTGTACAATGCACATGCAGTTAAAGTCATAAGTGTGGTGAAATAGCCTATTGATACTTGAAAAGAAGAATAAAAATTGATTACATTAATGATATCTTAAGAAATTCAATAAGGCATGGCAAATCAAAAAACTCCACAGAAGAAATGAAGAAAAATAAAGAAAACTGGAAATTAATGAGTTAGAAAAACAATACACAATAGAATCAATGCCAAGAAGTCTTTCAGATGGAATTGAGAATTTTCAGGGTGGTATGACTACAGAACCAAGTCTTTCAAATTGAATCTCCGATGAAGATGATCAGGAAGAATAGCTAACAAAGGACTTGTATCCATAAAAATATAAGAATTCCAATAAACACGATCTGAAAGCCCACAAAATCCTGTTTAAAAGAGGAAACATATCAAAAGTTACTTCACAAAGAAATATATTCAAATAGCAAATAAACAAGTGAACAGTACTCAATTTCATTAGTTACCAGAAAAGGTAACTATAGCTTACCACAATAGCTTATCACTGTAAAACCACCAGAATAAATTTTTAAAACAAATGACCAAAACCACCACCTGACTGCACCAAATATTGGCATGGATGTTATCTTTTAGATGGGAATGAAAATTGTCATAATTACTATGAAAATCCAACTAGCAGTATTTAATATAAGCTAAACAGGGCATAACCCTTGACCTACAAATTCACTCCTGAGCATATACTCAAAACAAATCTGTGAATATGTGTGCCAAAATGTATGTGCTACAATACTTCAATATTACTTATAATAGTCTTAAACTAGAAATAGCACAAATGTTCCTCAAAAGTAGAACGGATGTTTCAAATTGACATATATTTGTAGAATGGGATTTTGAACAGCAATAAAATGAATGAACAGTTATCAGAGAAAACAATATAGATGACACCGGAAATAATATGTTGAGTGAGATGACACAAAACAGTATCTACGGAATGATTCTATTTATCCAGAGTTTTAGAACAGTCTAGAGTAATCTGTGATGCTAGAAGCTAACATATGACATACCATTGGAAGGGTCACGAGGTAGACTCTTGGGATGCAGGTCACGTTCTATTTCCTGATATTCATGAGGTTACACGAAACAATTTGCTTTGAGATAACTTATCAAGTTATACATGTATGGTTTATGCATTTTCTGTGTACGGTATATGGCAATATAAATGTTATAAAAACACGCGAAAGTGCAGGTATCCCTAGCTTTACACAGTGGTGCAGGAAGAAATTTTTACAGAAAAATAATAGTTCAAGATGAGATTGTACAATCACTAATTACATTACTATGCAACTTTTCAAAATGTTTTTCCATACTCTTACTGTTTTTCAGGGAAATCTAAAAATAGCAATATTAATATTTACTACATTGTATTTTCAAACATTAGAAAAGTTTAAAGTGTTTTATTTCTTGGTTAAAAAACTATTAAGAATATATCCTTGAGAATTCCTTTCATGTGAAATTCTGTTTTGAATTAGCTTCTGGCCCTCTTTCCTTCCTTTAGGACAGCTCTTGGTATTTTTTTATTCCCGTTTTCTCTCCTCATTTAGGAAATAGCAATAATTTGCCTTCACAATGTGCCTCTGCTGCATATGCATTATTTAGAGTCAACATTCTCATGGTCAGCTAATTCTTTTGTAACATTGTTTGTAGTTATTGTACATTTTACTTCTGGTATTACTATTTTTAGATTATTTGCTGCACTTTAAAATACTGTAAGTTGTAAGTTGCCAGCTACACTAATCCACTTTCTTGCTACTGACACACAAGACACGCGCATCTGAAAGGAGCAGAGGTGTAATGTTACCTGCGGCTTTAGAGATTCCAGTCCATGGATCTACCAGCTCCAAAACAGAAACATCAGGGCAGGAGAACATAGTGGAGCAAAGCTGCTTGGTTCTCGGTGGCTGGGAAGCAGAGGATGGAAACAGTGCCAGAGAAAAAGAGGAAGAGGACCTATGGTCACGCCTGCATAACCCACCCACTTTACTAATCTTCTGGGCATTTAGTAATCCAATGAAGTTGGTACACCAGGATTAACAGTCACATTGGACCATCTTCTCCTGGAAATGTCCATTTTAGCAACGTGTCACAGGTATTTATCGCTTGAAGACACCGAGGCAACAAAACTACACGCTTTCCTGTCTGGGTGTGAACTGGATAGCATACGCTCAGAAATAATGACTGACAGGCCTTGAAAAAGTGACATGATTGGTCACTGGTTATGTTGTAATCTATTACTCATACAGTGGACTGAAAATCTAACAGTGAAGTTTATACTTTATGAAATCGTGGGGAGCTAATACATTGTGGTAACTGAAATTTGAGCCATATTGTGACAGAACTCATGTTATTTAAATAAACCCTGCTAACTAAAATTCAGGCACTTTGGAACTAGGCAAAGCAATAACTACCTGTGATTTAAATCATCTCATCTCTTTGTGTGATAAGACCTATTGGTTTTATTATAGGTACTTATCTACATCTCTGTTAGCCTCGCACTGTGTCTACATGTCTGCACAGTATACGATGAATAACAAGAGCTCAATACTTATTGAATGAACAATCCAAAACCTGAGCACCTGCTGTAACAACCAAAGAGAACAGACTTAAGAAATGACTACCAGGGGTCCTAGAAGATGTATAGTCAATGAATTTCATATCTACTAAAGTAGTAATGCTAATTCAGAATACCAGTGTTTACCAACACATTTTTCAGAATGTCAACCCTGGGTCAGACATATTATAAAGTACTGGGGGAATCACAAATCAAGAGACAACCATGGCATTCCTCAGGAAGCTTCCAGTATGTGAGGGCGAGAGCTATGTTACCGTAGACTACAGAATAAAGGCTGACATTTGCCTCCTTTCATCATTGATGTCTATGTGAACCATATTGTGCCCTCTTAAGAAAATGAGCCATAATTTCAGTCCTTGCTGAGCTACTACCTGATGCACAATGCTGACAGCATCAAGCACGGACACATTCTGCAGAAGGTGAAGCTACTGATAGCTCATATTCTTGATCCTGCACTGTAATTCACTTAAACTTTCTATGATCCCACCGCAGGCTGATGGGGTCACCTTTCTAAAGGGACGATCACCAGAAGCAAGGGACGCACACTGGAAAGGGAAATTCGAACAATCTGTGCCATGCATCTTTGCTTAGACTTGCAGTTCCCTCCTCCTCAAATGCTATTCCACCAGGCACCCTCGATCCCTTTCATCTGATCAATGCCACTTTAAGAATTCAGATGGCTGGCATTATAGTTTAGCTCAAGAATTCTCTTGGAGAACCTCACAGTAGCATACATTATTTTCTTCATAGCATTTATCATGATTTGCAATAATTATACATATTATTGATGTGAAGAACTCATTAATATCTATCTCCCAAGAAAAGCCCAGTTCTATATATTTACAGTAACTGCGACATACAGTAGGCACTCAAAAGTTACAATAGCTTAATAAAAAAGATTGGTTTGTATTTCAGCTGGGGTTTTAGTCATAGGAATGTGATAAAAGAGAAATTGTTCTTTGCTTTTCAATTTTTTTTTCTGATCATTGCCATTTAGCAAAAGTAGAATTGGTGTCTGAAGAGGTTTTCGCATTACATCATTTCTGGTCTTTGTTTCATGACCTTATTTCTTCCCCTCTTCTCAGGAGAACATATTGCATAAGGTCAGCAAGATGGATCTGGAGCCCTCGTTCAATGTTTTCCCTTGCCAAGAAATCACTTGTGCTCTGGGGCACACACCTGCTCCCTCCTTCTCTGCCAGCCCTGTGAGGTAAGGCAAATTAGAATTGCTCTTCGTTCCAGGGAAGGTGGGATGAAAGCCTCCAGCTTCTTCTGCCTGACTCTGTTCTCCATAAAACAGCAAGTATTCAATGTGCACTTATCATGAGAGCAGCACAGGACCAAACGAGACAAGCGATGGACATACATGACTTATGACCTAGAGGACTCTACCGTAAGCAACCAGGGGACAAATCCTATTGATTTATATTCTCAAGTCAATTGCTAGTCAATCCGCTTCTTTGTATCCTTATTGTCTAGATGTCTGCTCAAGGTCTCATGAGCTCATAGGTGGGGCTTTTGGGAGGTGACAGGATCCTAGGTGTGTGGTACTGGATTAGTTTACTGATGAGTTTATACAGCTGGGTGTGATGCTGGGAAGTAAAGCTGGTGAGTGGGGGTCACTGTGGGTGTGGCTTAAAATTCTATCCCTATCTATCTTTCTGTCTGTCTGTCTATCTGTCTATCTATCCATCTATCTATCCATCTATCTATTTATCTATCTATCTTGTCCTGCCATGAGCTATTTTTCCTCTTTGAAGCCTCTCTGCTGTACTGCCCTGCCTTGCCTTCGAGCCAGCCAGCTATGGAAAGAAACCTTCACAAACTGTAAGCTAAAATAAATGTCTTCTTCTTTAAATTGTCTGTGTCAAGTATTTTGTCCCAGCAATGAGAAAGTAACTAAGACACTCATCACTCATCATCAAGCCACCATCTTCCTTTGCCTTTGTCTCCTAAATGTTGTACCAGCATCACTGTGGATTTCCCCAGCTGTTCCTCTCATTAGAGTTGAAATCACATGTGTAAGGGTAAATCTGATCTCTTTGCCTCCTTTGAATCCCTACACATTTGTTCAAAGCCCTACAAGGTTCTGCATTTTTTTTCTTAGGACAACAGATAGCTACACCATGCAGCCATGTATGTTTTTATCCTGTCTATCTTTTTTGGCCTTAATTTATGCTCCCCTACCCTTATTCTCTGTGACCCAACCACTTTAGTTTCCAAAGGAGCAATGATTCTACCCATCTCAGAACCTTGGCATGGGACTCCTTTGTGAAGAATACTGTTCTCAATTCTTTTTTTTTCTTTTCCTCCTCAATTCTTCAACTACTTAATCCCTCCTTCACTTTTAATTATCATCTCTACTACTACTAATAAATAGAGTAGGGATTTAGATCCAAGGTCTGTTTGTCTCTAAAGCTGGTCCCACTAGAGTTTAAATTCTCCCAGGAAAAAAAAATGGTACATGGCATGGAAAACGCTTGGGCCACATGCTAGCTCAAAGCCCAGGAAATATTTCTGGGATAGGCTCTACCTAGGATCTGCTTTTAATTTCTTCTAAAAGTAGCAGATGCCAGTTTAGCCATTTCATTCCTCTTCTTTCAGCTAAGACCTTTCTACTCAGGAAAGGGTTCACAGAAGAACCAAGATCTAAAGCAAAGAACATTGGATGAGGTGTCTAGTAAAATGGGTCTGAGCACCTGCTGTGGTACTGACTAGCTGCGTGAACATACTCAAGTGATATAATCTTGCTCAGTGTGTTGATGTGGGCTCTCCAAAAAACAAACATTAACACAGGGTTAGATGTGCAAGACATTTATGAAGGGGAGGTTTGTGAAGGTTAAATGAGTAGGTGCAGAAAGCTTTTCAGACTCTAGTACAGGTCTACAAAAGGATGGGGGGGGTGGAAGGAGTATCCCAGTTGGATTCTAAGAAAGGTTAAGCTAGACAGATGGGGGGGCATGGAGCCACGTCATCGGTAGAGGAGTCACACACCCCAGAGGAACACATCCCCACTGGTATCATCTCCTGGCGGAGTCCCTGGCTCTGAGAAACCTGGGGGAAACACAGACTTGGCCTTGAACATGGTGCTGGATCAAGTGTGGTCACTCTAAGAGAGATGTGAGTTGCACATTACCGTATCCAGCCTCAGTTTCCTTATCACAAACGAGGACTGTGAACTTAGTGGTTCCTGGTGTGATTTCTAGCTCTGAAATGTGAGTCTCACTGGCTTCTGTGTCATCTTGTTTACCTAATCCCTTTTGATTTCAAAGTATATTTTTCTGGTAGTAGTCAGGGAAAACAACAGATATTATAAACAAAAGGAACATTTCAATAAATCTGAAAAATAATTCCTGCTTTTTTTCTCTTTCCTTAAGCTTCTAGTAGCATGGTAAAGACTTTATGTCGCTTATATCCTTGCACCTCCAGAACCCAGCACAGTGAGCACCAGGCAACAGATGCTAACTCATGCTTCATAGATAGAATGAAGCCAAGAACAATTTTATACACAGTCATTCATTCACACTTCTGGGCTTCCCTCCTGGGAAGGAGTGCCATGTGGATGTACTTTTTCTCTTGTTTGGGAAACTGGGCCTCCCAACTCCTTCCCCTTTGGAGAATACTCATCTCCCACACTCCCATGTCACTCATAAAGGCTTATGTAATGTTATTTGCCCTTTAGAATATCTGCAGTAGATCTCAACATGTCCCAGTTTTTATCTAGAACAAGAAAGACTGTTTGGTCATCTCTTCATATATGTTCCCTGCTCTCTAGAAATTCAGTCTAGGGGAAAGAGAAGATAGGAATTTGTCACCAGTATGAGATATATCATAGTCACTACCATAAACACAGCAGCAGTTATTGCCAGACATGGTACTAAGTGCTGTACATAGCTGGGGGTCAGAGAAAGGGGAGACCGATCAGACTGGCAGGGACTGGACAGTTTCTGTCTCAGCTGAGTGGGGTCAGTCACTGTTCTGCTGAGGGGATACAGTTTCAACACTGAGAATCTTCCTTTTAGTTGGAAAAGAAGCAGTGTATTAAAATTTAAATATAAAATATTTCTATATCATAATAATAGGAAGGAATTTAAAAACTTTAAATTTAGTATAGGCAAAAATCAACACATTTGCTGAACAAAGCTAGCCTTCGGATATATCAAGACCTGCAGAATAAACAGCACCATTTAGTCATCACCTAGTGCTGAGTTTATAGACTTGAATTACTGAAGAAGTAAAGAAAAGGAACAAGGAATTTTGTCAAAGAAAAGCTGCTAGGAAAGGTATTAGTCGATCAGAAATACATACCATTTAGATCAGCAGAAGAAAAAGGGGGTATTTTAGACAAGAAGAAAGATGGGTGAGGTGACGTTCTAATTCTTAGGAATAAGAAAGGGATTTTCTAGTGATGAAGGAAATTGAACTAGACAGATTAAGTTAGAAAAAAAATTAAGGAGGACATTGTCACGGTAGCCTGTAATGTATCATTTTTGAAAATGGTGGTCTATGAAGCACCTACCACACATGGGCTAGCCAAGATCTAAAGGACAAGGAATACAAATGTGAAGCAGATGGAAGTGTTGAACAGAGAAAGGGTGTTATTATGTCAGAATACCAGAGAAGCAGGAGGTAAAGCTCTGAAAGCAAAGGCCCCTCCAGTAGCCATTCAGATACTTGTCGGCCAATACTTGTCAAACAGAATTAAACCTTGAAGTAGCATTGGAGGCAGACTGTCCTCTAGAATTGTTTAATAATGTATTTCGAGTTTGCCAATCAAGCGTGTAGCAGCAGCAACAACAGAGACACAGAGACAGAGAGAAGGACAGAGAGAAAGAGATAGGGAGACAGAGAGAGACAGGGAGAGAGATGAGAGAGAACAGACCAAGACCTCTGAGAGAGTAGATCTTAAAAATTAAGATGGATATGGATGTGTACATGGAAGAGGGAGAGGCTATTGAAAAGAAAAATATAATGGGAAAAGTAGAGCAAGTTAATGACAAGTTTTCATTGATGCCACTAAGAACTCAAGGTGGCATATAACAGGATGATTTGGGTTTTTAATTCATTGCTACCATTTGGATCTTGAATGTCCCCAAAGGTACAGGTGTTAAAGCCTTGGTACTCAGGGAGTTGCTATCCAGAGGTGGTGGAAAATTTAACAGGTAGGGCCTGGTGGGAAATCTTTAGGTCACTGAGGGCATTTCCTCAAAGGGGCCTGTGAGACCTCAGCCTCTTCCTCTTTATTTCTTTTGCTTCCTGGTCATGGAGTGAGCAGTTTTGCTTTGCCAAGCACTCCTGCCATAACGTACTGCCTCACTACAGGCTCAAAACAACAAAGCCAACTGATCATGGACTGAAATCTCCAAAACTATGAACCAAATTACCTTCCGTCTCTGTGTAAGTTGATTTTTTCAGATATTTTATTATAGTGACAGAAAGCGAACATATATAAGTACATGAAGCCATCTCAAAATTAATTCACGATTTCTGGGAGAACAAGAAGAAGGGAAGGAGGAGGAGAAAATGAAGGAGAGAGAAGAAGAAAAGAAGAAAAGAAGAAAAGGAGAAGAAAGAGAAGGGTGGCAGGACAGAGCAGAGTGAGTGGTGGTGAGGGCAAAAAGGAAGCGAAAGGAGGCAGAGAGACTGACTAGTACAACTTCAGTGATCATTCCAACAGAGCAACACATGACTCAGGGTAAGCATAGGCTGGCGCCGCAGTCAGGTTTCACTGCCCCTTGCTTTATGAGTGTAACCATTTTGCCCTAAGTGTAGTTTTACGCAACAGCTACTAAAATAAAGAAAACCACACTTATTCATCTTGTGTCCAAATGAAGAAATAGCAATCTGTTCCAGCACTGGAAGAGAAAGTGGTTGTGTTGAACCTACTGAGAGTGTTATCTTGGTCTCGAGGGTGAGATTTTCAAAGTTAATTTTGACACAAAATGGTGCTTTCTTTTCTCTAAGGACTTAGAACATGATCCTTTTATAGACTGCAGCTCCACTGAGAAATAGTAGGTTCACTTCAGTTGCACAAGCTACGGGAGCCTCTAGCTCTGGTGGGCAATCAGTCACATAGAGGCAGGAGTTGGCCCCAAATGGGCTCCAAATACTTTAAGAAATTGAGTCTCTAAGGAAATACAAGTGGCGAAGAGAAACCACTGTTGGAGAAGAGAATGCTGAGACCAGGTCAACATGTTTAAGAGAAATAACTCCAGTCCAGCTGAGAGGAGCGAGCAGAAGGTCTCAGAGAGACTCACAGACCAGAAGAGTTTTACCAGAGACTCACAGACCAGTGCTGCTGATGCGAGGCAACAAAGAGCTGCTGGTGAAGCAGCCCATCCATCATCTAGGGCAATAAATGTCCATGCTGAGGGCCTGTGAGCATTAGGGGAAACAGTTCTGGAGAAAGAAATGAAGTCTTTGAGGAGGCAAAAATATGAGGAGGAGATTTTGCTTTTCTGAGGGACTAATGCATGTTGCTTAAAAATAACACACTTTGGTGGCTTGAGTCATTTGCTATGCATCCCACCTTCAGTTTAAACAGAATTCACCTCTCTTCATTGCTCTGTCAAGCATGAAGGCAGCCAGAACCTTCCTCGGGTTGATAGCATGGAACTTCTTCTATCTCTCAATTATTGTGACCTGAGAAATTTAGTGGACTCTATCATGCACATGCAAGCGGTTTAATCAGGAGGAGCACAAGAAAACATTCGCACAATCAAAGGACATGCTATGTATGGATTTCTGAAGTCATTTCAAACAACCAGGAGAGAAAAGGCTGGTGTAGACAGAGCTAAGGAAAGGTAGTATGACAAGTGGCAAAGATGGAGAATTTCAAATTGTAAAGCTTGGGCTGTCATACTTAATTTTTGAAAAAAGTAAAAAAATTGTAGAGCTTCTAGTTTTATTCATAACAATACAATGCAGTAAGACCAAAGTGATTGCTAATTAGCATCATTCCCCATCACAAGGATGTCTGGAGTCATAAGCTACACAGTGAAAGCTGAACCACGTTGGCATGAATCTTTCTTCACCGTTTGTCTCATCATTGCTCTTTAGGAAAGCAGGAAAGAGGAGTGTGTTGTTCTGCTCTAAATTGCTATGATGTAATACCTGAGGCAGACTACTCACGAAGAAAAATAAGTTCATTTAGTTCGAAGTTGTAGAGGCTCGAGAACATTGTGCTGACATTGGCTCAACGCCAGTGAGAACCTCAAGGAAGATTACAAAGGTAGGAGGTGGACAAGGAGGAATCGCATTCCAAGTAGGAAGCCAGAAAGCTGGGAGGAGTCAAGCTTGCTCTTTCTATAATAACATTCTTTCAGGAACTACTAATGAGTCTCATAAGAAGTAATTTAATTCCTTCCAAGGGCAGGGCTTTCAGTGAACTAAGGATCTCCCCCTGGGCCTCACCTCTGAAAGGTCCTACCACCTCCTGTACCTCTACCCGGAGAATCCAACACATGAAGTCTTAGTGGAAAAAGCCACATCCAGACCACAGAAGGCACTTAACTGGTGATTTCTAACATGATACACAGACTATTGGCTTATGGTCCAGAGCATCCAACTCAGCTTGGCTCCAGTCTTGGAGGCTCGAGCAGACGTGCGCGTGGAGAGTGCATGCAACAAAGGCTGCACAGGTTGCAGAACAAGCCAGGTGCTGGCTCTTGGACTTCGCGACCAGATGGGCTGAGGCATCACCTGGCAACCCAAAAGGCACAAACTTCCTCTGCCGTATAACGACAAATTGGGGTTTTTACTCAGACAAGATTAAAGTCTCTCTGACTCATCTATGGCTAGTGTCTGTACTGCGGAGAAGATGCAGTGAGAGATTTTGTAGGTCAAGATTCCTTGAACTCCTAAAAAGCTATAAAATGTTGCCCATGAATCCTGATACACTAAGAGAACAGCCGTCCATGGTGGATGGGGAGGTACTTCTAGTAAGTAAAACTGAGTTGTGAAGATGTAAAAAACCTCTTCAACTACTACACCTAATAGAAAACAGGAATAGAGGAGTAAAACTATGAAGAGAAAACATTCATTCTTTGGTCTATTACAAACCTAGTCATCTCTAAATTCCAGTTTAAGTGTCACCTACTTAGCCAAGACTTACCCCATCTTCCTATTTCAAAGTTATTTTCTTGGTTTTTAAAATGCTCCTGTGCTACTACAGCACAACGGATATACCTCTTCCCAAGCACTTTGAAAAATTCTACTTTGCACTTGAATTTATTATTTTTTACTCCTTCCTTTCCATTTGAGATAAATGATGAATAATTTAAAAAATTACACAGTTATCCCTTAGCACAAGAAATGTAATTGTGTTTAATATCTGTTTTCTGAAAGATTCAGTGAAAGCATGTTTTATAAAGGAGACAGATACACAACCAGACCATTATTACCTCTCTTGCCAACGAAGATACTGGACTCTAACCAGCTGTCCAAGCTTTATAAAAATATTCAGGTCTTATTTTTTGAATTTTAAAATTTTTACCAGTACTGCTCTTTGGAATAACTAAAACAACAGCCCTTTTATTTAACCGTGATTAAAGAATGGAGTTTGCAGACATTAGTGGGTTAATGGAAGAAAATGTTCAAGATGGGTGTTATTTTACCTAATCTCTCTTTGCTCTCTGGAGCCTCATAACTGGTAATTCCACTGATGGTATTTCGTGTTTTGGTTCTCAAAGAAAAATAAACAATTTAAAACAGATCCAGTAGAAAGCAGTCTAGATTCTCAGATGCCCGTTCCCTCCAGGGAGCGATGTTCAGATGGATGTAAGGATGGAAAATCAATTGTGAACTCTTCCCATGAGAAACTAATGTTTCAGTGTTCCGGGCTCAGAGAGACAAAAATGAATCCTTTTAGGAAGACTCAGAATATTAAAAATGTGTGGACACAATTAATACAGAAATCTTTACCAGATCCTACACTCAGTTAATCCTAAATTTACAGCTCATATAACTATGCAGGACTCTTCATCCTCAAAAAAGAAATCTTGCTGATGAATTTCAAAAATATACTTGTTTTTAAAGAGAAATCTCAAAGAAGGGCTTCTTAGCACAGTTATGCACATTAATTCCATCCTCCGTTCATCTTTGAAATTTAGTTTTTCCAGCCCAGAAATATTTTGTGTGTCTTTTAATGTAGAATTACTCTATTACCTTTAGTTATCTTTGTTGTCATTAGTCTTTTAGAGTATCATCCACCCTTCTTCTGAGAATAGAATTCTGCTTTTCAATGGGAAATTGAAAAAGGTAGGAGATTGTCTGGTTTGGGTGAGGCTAAGCCCTCTTGGCCATATAGAATGAAAGTTCTGCTCCGATCCCACGTGACCTGGGCCCAGTTGGATCATTCAGTTCCACCTGGTTGTGGAAAGGGCCAAATGCCGTAGGCAACTGTCAACTGTGAGCATCTTTGAGGTTTGCTATGTGGGCACTGGGAGAAAGAGACTATCTCTTCCTTAAAAGTCCTCACCAGCCATGATAATGTTGACATGGGATGATGAGATGCCATCTGCCCCAAGAGACAGAAATAACATGCCAAAGTCAACACAAAGAGGTAAGCAGAGTTGAGAAATAGAGGCTCTCACACAGGTCTTCACATTTTCAGACGTGCTTGAGATTTAGTCAACACTGTAGTTTGTAGTCATCTAAATCTATAAATAATCTTTTGTTTCTAAATGAATCTAACTTTGGACTCTGACATGAGATGCAACAAGGCCTATTCAACAATCCATATTTTATCTATGTTATGAAAACTGTCCAATAGTGAGACTGAGTTCTCCATGTGGATTCTCAGCTTTCCTTTTTGATCATTCTACTCTGTATTTGAAAATGCCTCTCTCTGCCCATTTAATACTATGGTCCAGCAAAGTGCCATTTCTTTCATGAGCTTCTCTCCATTTTTGTGGGACTTCTTCTCTTTCATAATAGAGCATACTAGACATCTAAGAATTTCTCAAATGAGAATTCAAGAAACCCCAGGATCCTCAAGTTATCCAGAGGGTTTTCTTCCAGTCTGTTAATCAGTGTTAATTATTTTTTGAGCACTGACTTTGCACCACACACAACAATAAGTACTAAGAACAGAAAAATAACAAGTGAAATAAGGTGTCTGATATAGCACATATTTTAGTGAGGTAACAAACAAATACCTTGCTATAGGAATAAATAAGTAAGCCAACAAATTTCAGAAGTGATAAATGCCCTGAAAGAGATTAAGGCTGTGTATTATAATGACTGTGGGTACAGAGAGACCTGATGTTTGAACATATTTAAGTAGAGATTATAGATAAAAACAAAATGAAACACCACCAGGAACAAGTATATTCTTATTTTCCTTTAATAGAGACCCTCCAAACTTCTAAACATAGAGATATCTTTATGATCCAGCAATTCCATTCCTAATTATATATCCAAGAGAAATGAAGACATACATATATGAGAGAGTATGTACGTAAATGTTCTCAAGAGCATTATTTATAATATCCTAAAAGTGGGAACAAAACATAAAGATCCATACACTAACAAATGGATGAACCAATGTAGTACGACCATGTGATAGAGTATTATTTGGCAATGAAAAGTATCACAATATGGTACCCCAAAATACGCCACTATGGTATAAGGATTATATTGAGCTAAAGGTACTTGAAAAACAGTAGACGCAAGAAAGGTATTCTAATCTCCCTTGTTCTTTCTGCAAACAGAAGCCAAAATTCACATGTGAAAGATGCCCTGGACCAGGAGAAAGAAAACGATCTTTGGCAGAGACAAAAGGCTGAGAGAATTCTGTACAATCAGACCTCGCCAAGATAATTCTTACCTTCCTTTAGCTTCCCCACAGTTTAACTATTTTTCCACAACTACCTCTTTTTATTCAACCTAATATAGAGACATTTATGGTTTTTAGAAAAGATATTTGTGCACATTCATTCTATAAAATAATAGGTTTTACTGTGACATTACCATTCATGTATATAATGCGCTTTGACTATATCTACCATTCCAGACTGGAACCGGTTAAGAGAGGGCATTTCGGTTTACTAATCCTTTGGGTCTTCATTTCCTCATAAGGTCTCCCGTGCCATATAAAATTCATAAAAATTTGTGTGCTTTTCTCCTATTTATCTATATAATGTCAATTTAATTCTCAGGCCAGGCCCAAAACTCTAAGATGCAAAATTTTGCCATCCCTTACAGCAATAGAAAGGAATATAGTACCAATACATGGTAAAGCGTGGGTGAAATTTAGAAATATGACACTAAGTGAGAGAAGCCAGGCATCAAAGGTTATGTGTTGTAGGATTCCATCTATGTGAAATGTTCAGAACAGGCAAATCCATAGACACAGAAAGTAAATTAGTGTCACTGGGGACAGGCGTGGTGTGGTGTTTCTTTTTGGGGTGATTAAAATATTCTGGAGTTAGACAGTAGTGATGGTTGCACAAATCTATGAGTAGAGTAGAGTAGAAATCACATACCTCTAAATTTTAAGTGGGTTAATTTTATAGTATGTGAATTACATCTCAATAAACATAGAGGATCACGTTCTGATATACTTGGGACTAGGATATGGATATATACAGATACAGATATAAATATAGAGAGATAGATATAAATACATCCATATATATTTTAAGAGACACACCTCAACCCCTGACAGAGTCAAATTTCTATTTCTGTTAAAAATTCTTACTCACAAAAGTCATGATTATGTAACTCCTGACAGCTCTCAGGCTACAGCATTTTGGCCATGCCTCTGGTACTATCATAAAGCTATTTTAATTAAATCTCTAAAGTTGAACAGAAAGAGTCTCACTCCAGTGACCAGACTGTAACTCACTCCTTTCGCTAGGACTTTATTTTGCAGTCCACTACTTTGCTCTATCACTAGGTGAATTCATTTGGCTTAGCCCTATTCTTATGTCCACCAATTTCTTAATGTCAAATAAAAGGGCAAGCCAAGTGAGGTGCTCAATTTTTCTGAAAGGTACAAAGCATTACGGACTCCTAAATCACTAGGAGATAGGCCAGTCTGAAAGAATAAAAATCCTGGAAAAATAAATATACATA
This sequence comes from Hystrix cristata, assembly GCA_004026905.1. NCBI lineage: Eukaryota > Metazoa > Chordata > Mammalia > Rodentia > Hystricidae > Hystrix > Hystrix cristata. Next base: position 20,998 of record PVJO010011556.1, on the reverse strand, counting down.
CATAAAATTTGAACAGGATTAAATCTATTTGTACATCCATATACTTTAACCATATACAGGACTAGGTTAAAAAGTACTTCTGTAAATAAACACCATTTGTTTTTTTAAATGAATAGAGCAACGGGGATTTTAATTGGTCTTCTATTTGTTTTATTTAACAAGTGTTCCTAAAATCATGAAAACACAGAACAATTTTCTTTGTTTCTTTCTCACGAACAGGGAAATGTTAACCTTTAAATCTTCTGGTGTTTATTTGTTTACTGAACAGTGTTTACAGTGCTAGGAACTCTGGCTTAGAAGTAAAAACATGTGGATCCTATTCCTACATCTGTCTCAAACTAGGTATGATATGTAGGTGTGCCCCTGAACTGCTCAGAATCTTATTTATTCAAATTTTGAGAGAACATACCACCTGCATAGTTCAGAGGGTTGGCTAGAAGAACCAACTGACTCTACCCTAAAGAAACTGCAAAGTGGGAGAATGTGCAGTAGACATTTAAACTATCGCTATTTTTTAAAATTTTATTTTAAAGGTACATTTTATATATACATAGTGAAAATATTCATCACAGGGACTTTGTACTCGTATGTGATATATTTTGCTTTTTTCCCCATTCTCTCTCCCTCTCTTTAGCCCCTCCTCCCTCCTTATTTACAAAAGTTTTGTTCTGATTTTTTTCCTTCTATTCCTTTCTCCCCTGTCTCTCCATTTCTTTTCCCTGTCCCCATCACTATTTCTATTGGAAATAATTTTCAAAAGTACCTGGCACAGAATAGATGCTATATAAATATTTGTTAAATGGATGAAAAAGTCATGATACATCATCAGGAAAAAACATTGTTTTAAATTATCTTGAAGAAATGTTAAATTTTAAAACCAAAGCTTTTGATTAAAAACGTATTACTGGGGCTGGGTATTTAACTCAGGGGTAGAGTGCTGCTTAGCATGTGTGAGGACATGGGTTCCATTCCCAGCACTGGAGAACAAAAGACAACAAAATCAAAGTAAAATAAAATTACCACAGTATTTATGTCTGATAAAGGGTTAATCTTTAGAACATGTAGAGAACTTTGAAAAGTCAACCACAACAAAAAGCCCTCTAGAGGAATGGATTCTAGCATTGCATGGCAGAGTGAATTCTGTGACCACGGTTGACAATAATTTATTGTATATTTTATAAAGAAGTGAGAGAAGAATTCAAAGTTTCCCAACACAAAGAAATGATAAATGCTGAAGGGGATGGAATTGCTAATTACTCTGATTTACTCCTTACATACTGTGTACACATACTGAATTTTTACACCATACCCCATATATTATATATTTATCATGTATCAAAATGGGCAAAGGACTTGAACAGACATTTCTCCAAAACAGATGCACGAATGGCCAATGAGCATATGAAAAGATGTTCAGTGTCACCAATCTTTAGGGGAATGTAAATCAAAACCACTTTCACCATGTTTATGCAGCAGTATTGGAAGTCCTTGCTGGAGCAGTCAGAGAAAAGAAATAAAAGGGAAACAAGTTGAAAAGCAGTCAAATCGTCACTGTGCACAGATAACACGATCTTATACACAGAAAATCCCAAAGACTCCACCAAAAACCCCTACTAAACAAATTCAGTAAATTGCAGGATACAAATGTACAAAATATAATGTACAAAAAATAACTTCTTATATGTTAATAAGAAATTGAAACAGAAATCTGGAAATGAATCCCATTTATAATAGCTATAAAAGTAAATAAAATCCCAGTGAATAAGTAAAACCAAAGAAATGAAAGATGTTTATAATGAAAACTACCAACCATTGATGAAAAACATCAAAAATGACACTAAAGTGAGAAGATACAGGTAAGAAGAATCAGTATTATTAAATGGTTCATACTATTCAGAACAACCTACTGACTTAAATACCTGTCAAAGTATTGATGACATTCTTCACAGACCCAGAAAAATAATTCATATATGTGTATGTGTGTATGTGTATATATGTGTGTGTGTGTGTGTGTGTGTGTGTGTGTGTGTGTGTTGTTGTTGTTGTTGTTGTTGTTTTGAGACAGGGTCTTGCTATATAGTTCAGGCTGGCCTTGAAATCACTATGTAGCCCAGGTTGGCCTCAAACTCAAAGCAATCTTCCTGCCTCAGCCTTCCAGATGCTGGGATTACAGGCATGCACCACCACTCCCAGCCAAAGGCTATGTATTATGATTGCATTTCTAGGAAAACTCCATATAGGAAAACACAGAGACAAGAAGAGATTATAGGTTTCCAGGTACTGAGGAATGACTGCTAGTGGGTATGGTTTCTTTTTGGTATGAGAAAATATTCTTAAATTAGATGAGGGTGATAGTTACATACTTCTGTAAGTACAATAAAACTACTAAACTGTAAACTTTATAACACTGAATTGTATAGTATATGAATTGTATCCCAATTTAAAAAAAAAAAACTAGACCACAAAAAACCCCAAAAACAACAACAACAACAAAAATCAAAACAGAACTGGCTTGACAAATGAAGCCTGATGTTGCTTAGCAGCGAGGCAAAGGACTATGGGAGGAGATGCTGCAAGGAGGGGATCAGAGCTGGCAGTGCCTCACGGGAGGTCAGGCATGATTATCCTTTATCCACACTTTGCAGTCTCTGTTACTAGACTGATCTCATCATCTGTTTTTTATTAATTTATTTTTTATCTCTCATGGTTGGAAATATTATTTTTGTTTATTCATTTTACAATAAAAATTCCACTGGAATAAAAGAGCTTGAAACACCCTTATGAAGAGATTTTACTTGTAGTTGTCCATAGAACACATACCTTTTATCTTTCATCTCTAGAAAACTTTTTCGTTTTACTATAACACTTTAAATTATTTATTGGTTTAAAATTTTATTTCATTTTTAATTAATATGTAATATGTATATATATTTGTAGAGTCCAGTGTGATATTTCATAACGTGTACTGATCATATTAGGGTGATTAACATCTTGGGATCTTTTGATGTATTTTCTACCCAAATTAGACAAACCTTGTTTGCTATTTTTCCCCATGAAGCACTCTACCCTCAGTTAACTCCACCCCTTCTCTCTGAAGCATAGCATACTTGTTTTTGCCTCCACATCTTTTCCATGCTCCAGACAAGAACTATTTCCTGCCCAAGCTGGTCTGAATTACAGGAAAGAGGCATCACAGACCCTGGGCCAGGGCATCTCTTTTGCTTAGTGTAATACCTGGAGGACCAATTTTGATGTGAGACAGGAGGGTCTTAAATATAGTGTTGATGCAATAGGGACAAAAAGAGCTGGGGTGGAAAAAAATCTGCTTTAATGAAAAGCCAACTTTCTCTGAAAAATAAAGTCATAGAAATTTATCTTTCATGCGTTTTAGTCAGAGGCATCTGTGAAAAGAAAAAAAGAAACAGAAAGCAATACCAGGGGAGGGTACATCTTGATAGAAATAAGACAAAGAATGCTGTAAAGATTAGACTTCTATATTTTTCTTTAGATTTTAGGAATAGTTATATTTTATTTCAAGGGTTTTTATGCCTTTGTCCTTTCCTACATCTTAGTCACCATAGTTAAAAGTTTTCCCTCAAATTTACTGAAAATCTCAGCCTTGACTTACTCATTGATTGTTGGCTGATTTCTGTGGTTTACCTTGCTCTTGGCATCCTGCAGCTAATATCAGTTTTCTTCTGGATCATTCCCAAAGCAGGAAGCTTCTAGCTGACAGTGTCTACAGAATACCATATACTCATCCACACAAAAGTATTTCTGAGTTCTCTCTAGGCACTAGACTCATTTCTGGGTGCTGGTGATTCTGGAGTATATCTTGCAGAGTCCTTGACTTCATAGATTTTTTATTCCATATCATTTTCAAACATGTATTGAATATCTTCTGCTTGCCAAGCACTGTGCCACACGCCAGAACAGACCAGAAGAAACTCAAAGGGCTTTTGGAAAATCCTAGTTAATGGTGTCACCCATTACTCTGTGGAAAACAGAGCAAACCAGAGTAAGGATAATTTACCGACGCAAAACTAAACCATGTAAGACCTCTAAAACAACCAGTTGTTCATTCTGGGTCTCCAAGCAAAGATATATGAATAAGTTTTCTTATCTTTTATTAAATAAGATAACCCTTCCTGTCTGATATTCCATCCCAAATCCTAGGTGGAGAATTGTATCCCCTCAATTATTCCTACCAATGTGAAAGTCCAATCTCTTGAGAGACAAACATGAGCAGATGGACTCACTTGAACCAGTCACAGGCCAAGGCTCGCATAAGGAATCCTAAACAGCTCTCATTTGCTACTAGGCCCAGTTTTCTCATCTGAAATGTGATGCTACATCTGAGCTTTAGATGTTTATCATGGGATATCACGGGATTTTGAAAACATTTTTTATCTTGAATCATTTGACTTATAAGAAGTTACCGTGTTCCTTTCATTCGACTTTTCCAGTGATGCTTTACAAAACTGTAGTAATTTGTCAAAACCAAGAAACTGACATTGGTACAGTACTATAAATTCAACTATAGTCTTCATTCAGATTTCACCACCTTTTACATGTACTTTGTGTCTCTTGATGTAAGTTTCATGAAGTTTTATCATGTGGGTATAATCTAATAACTACCATGCCAATGAGGAAAGGGAACTGTTCTAATACCACAAAGAATCTCTCGTGGTACCCCACAGTAGTCACGACCTTGCTCCCTCCCTAATCTCTGGCAACTACTAGTCTGATCATTGCTATTGCTATGATTCTGTAGTTTTGAGAATACTAATGGACTTTTAAAAATATAATTTCAATGCCTTCCTTAAATGAAAACAAGTTTCATTAAGTTTAGGTTTTTGTTTGAGGGGAAAAGATGATTTTTTACATAAATACTATTTCCTGCCATATAAACTCTCTCCTTCCTTTCTGCTTCTGACTCTACATTTTTCAATCTGAGGAAAATCCCTCCCCAGAGCTAAGCCATCATATAGATTTTAGATTGTTTTATCACTTCACTGTCCTGGCCTACTGCTGGCTCCTGCACGGTAAGAAGGAAAATATTATTTTACATTTCTAACAAGACACAGAGCTCAGTATGCTCACACTTCTATAAAGAAAAAGAAGATGAAGAATAAAAGCAATCTGGAGGGTTCTGCTTCAGGTTCTCTTCTGACCACAGCAGAACAAATAGAGATTTATTTCAGGATTTGGGGATAATGAAAAGCTACTGAAAGTTAAGACTGATGATATTTTAGACACACTTGTACACATAGCCTGGTTCACATGCTATTCCTAAATCAATCCGGTAGACTCTGTCTTAGTAAGTAATTAAAACAGCAACAAACTCTAAACTATGAATGTATGTTACAGTGATGCTCCAAGTATGTCTAGTGGAAGTTACTGTAATTTCCTGGAAATTCATGTAGGAAAAAGCCACAAAGTCCTAAATTTGCTAGATGAAGAAATGTCACAAAATGCTGCGCCATTCCACCACATGAAGAAGCTGTCTGTAAAGAAATTAATGCCAAATACTGCTGCCCAAAGTGTGCAGACTGAAAACATTTTCTTTTCTTATTATTAAAATATTCTGGAAGGCTCTCTAGGAAAGGAACAGGCCAAACATACTGTTTGTTAACCCCATTCACTTACATGAGTAGATATGCTTCCATAAAGTGAATAATTAAATTTGCAAGCACCAAGGAGTAGGGGAATATCGGTTCAAGGATTCTTTATATGAGTTTGCAATTTTTTTTCAGTTGAATGTGTTCTACTTTGGCTTCAATTCAGTTTAAGAAACCTGGGGGAACATCTTTACCCAGCTGCCAGGCCCCACACAATGTTGCTTGCTGGAAGTACAAAGGAAAGGATAGATTCCTGAAGGTCAAGGGAAGTCGCTCCTTTGCCTGTAAAGGAAAGAACATTGCACAGAGGGAGGGAAGACTTTCCCATCACAGGGCATGTCCTCTGGAAGCTTGTGTTCCAAACTTCTCACCAAGTATAAAGTTCACTCCGGACCATCTTAAGGGTTCTCTGAATATTTGCTGCTCATCGTACCACCACCTTTTTCTGTCCCACCTCCTTTTCCATCCTACTGATGTTGTAGCTACGTAGGTTTATATGCTCAGGCTACTTTGCTAACTGCTGACCAAATCAAAGAGGCAATTTGTTTTAAAAAAAAGAAAAAGGATTTCCTCAAAAGTACCTCTGAGGAGACAGAGGGGCCTATTTGCCTCAAATCATCATCTCACCAGGCACAGGAGTCGTGTCATGTAAGGAACAGAGGGCAGGGGAAGCACAGGGAGGGGATGCACATCTCCACACTTGCTTTGTCACTTCCAGCTATCTTCAGTTCATTCTCCATTTTCTTATGGAAAGGGATCTGCACTCTGGGCTTCCCAGCACCAATATCAACATATTCTGTCCATTCGCCTAGGCTGAGGACGAGTATGGGGAGGTGTTTATGCCTCAGGTCCTGAGGAAGTCTGGAGAGCAACTTGTCACTAAAGGAAAAAAATCTAACTTTTAAAGTTCCATTTGGTGGTGCTGGTTGCAATGACAGTATCTTCTATCCTCCTCTTCATCATCAACTGTAGTTTGATCTGACATGTCCCCAGAAGTTCCCTGTGTCAAACCCTTGGTGCTCAGTTTAGAGCTGTTGGGAGATGGCGGACACTTTGAGAGGTAGGGACAAATGGGAGGTACTTAGGTCACTGGGGGTGTGCCCTTGAAGGGGACTGTGTGAACACAGTCTCTTCCCCTGCTTTTGCTTCCTGGCCTTGAGGTGAACCATTTTGCTCTGCTATTATGTGTTGTCTTGCCAGGGGCCCAAAGCCACTGGGCCATTGATTATGGGCTGAAATTCCCCAAACTAAGCGAGAATAAACATTTTCTCTTTATAGGTTGATTATGTCAGGTATTTGCTAGATGGAAAATTAATACACCATCTAATATATCCCCAAAATTTATAAGGCTGGTTCAAGTCCCATTTCCTTTGTGAAACCTTTCTTAACTTCCAACTTGCTCTCGGGCCCTTTTGAAGTCCCCTGGGAAAGGCGTTGCCATTTACTAAGTGTTTTAGAATATATTATCTAATTCTATTCTCTTTATGAGGTAAGGAAGGCATACAAATGAAGATAAAATGGGTCTCAGAAAAGTCTTCATGTCCTTATTTTAGTACAGCTAGGAGTGACTGAACCACTTAGTTCTTTCGCAATCTTCCTTTGTTGTCTGCATTCTCTCATTTAGAATTTCTTACCCCAAACTGATATTTTTAACATCTGAAAGATCATTATCTGTTAAAGACAAATCTCTAAATTGTCTTGCTATTCAGGATGTCATTTAAGTAGAAACTATTGAGTAATTACTACTTGGTAGAGATTTTTATCCCCCTTCCATTCCCTTTTCACCCAAGTCCAGGTTTGTTGGATTTTTTTCAACATGTAAAAAGGCTTCCTCTTCAAGCATATCTCAGAATAAAGAAGGTATCACATGCACATAGCAAGAAGGAAATACCAAGCCGTTTTCACAGGATCAGGAGGTGAGGAGATGGGAGACAGAGGCAGCTGAAGCTGACTTCCTGGTGTGGCCATCACCCTGGCCACTTCTGGCATTCAGGACTGAAGAGACTCGCAGAGTCAGAAGGACTTTTGGAAATCAAAATGTATTCTTCATAGTTTTTACAAAAAGCCCAACACCCAGCAAAATAAAGTTGGCTAGCTGACTGTTCACTGGTGTGTGTTTCATTGTCTATCTTCCAAATTACTTATTTCCTCCCTAATTATAGAAGCATATATCCTAAAATGCCAAAATTGTGAAATACACTAAAAAGTCTGAAAAAAAAGGAAAATGTGCCACCACTCCGCTAATCCCCTTTCTTGTGATAATAACATGCAAACTTATCAAAATATTTTTGTAATTTCTCAGTATTTGTTTTTGCCATTCTCCACTATTTTCTGTCTCTTTGAATACTAGCCAGAGTCCACCAAATCTTACCTCCTCAATGGAACTCTCAATACATTTTGTACTTCTTATCTGAATCATTCTTAAGTACATTAACCTTACTATGGTAGAAATGCTTGAACATTGTCTAGAACACTTTTCTATCTTCTTGTAGTGTTTAGTAGGCTACTTAATGTGCAGAATTCCCTGAGACATGAAGGTTGATTGATAGATGCTGATAACTCCTCTTACTTTTAGAATATCTAGCAAGTTCTCATGCTAAGAACTTTCTTCTGGTTGATAGGAGCTATCATTTATAAGGCACCAACTTTCCTAACTTGGGTTGGGTATGATATCTAACAGGGTCAACAAGAGCCTTCCTGAGAGATTTCATTGAAGATATTGGGGAGGGATGTTTCTGTTGGAACATTCAGATAGAAGACAATGAAACTTGGAACTACTGGGGTCCAGTTTCCTCTCTGCCACAGTTGGGATGTTAGATGTCCTCCAAAGGCCCGTTGTTAAAGGGCCTTCAGGGTGGCATTACTGGGCGTGCTATGGACCTTTGGGATGAGGTGCCCTGGAGGGGGTCCTTAGGTCATTACAGGCTTACCCCTAAAGGGGATGTGGTAGCCCTGCCCCCATTTTCTTTGGTTTCCGGCCATGAGGTAAGCAGTTTGCCCTGCCACACACACTCCACCATTGTTCTCCATTCAGCCCACCAGAAGCCCAAAGTAAGGGATCCACCGGACCTTAGACTTGAACCTCCAGAACTGTGAAGCAAAAATAGAACTTTTCTCTTTGTAAATTAATTATCTTAATATTTCATTATAGTGACTAATACCCTCCATATGAATAAAGCTTATCTGAGGATAAAACCAGTATAGGGAAAAGCAGAACCAAGAGAAAAAGAGAATCTGAAAGACTTTGTTTGAACCGTCCTCCCTTAATATCCATGGAGTCTGGTTCCAGGACCACCTCACCTCGCTCTCTGCCTCGACACCCAAGTCTGCAGGTGATCAAGTTCCTTATATCAAATGGTAAAGTATTTGCATAGAACTTAGGCATACTTTCCTTCATAGTAAAATTATCTCTGTAGATCACCTGTATCTCCGTAGATACCCAATGCCATGTAAAAGCTATGAAAGGGGCAGTGATGCTACAATGCTTAAGGAATGATGGCAAGGAAAAAGTCTGTTCATGTTCAATATAGATATAATTTATAGTCATATCTTGGTACTTGGTTGTTTCAAAACATGTTGAATTTTGACATTAAAAAGTTTGTCTTGTTTACTTGTTTGTTTTGTATGCAGTGCAGAAACCAGAGCTTGTCAGTGTTGATTGCCTTGTGACTCCATACCCTTTCCAGCAAAAACAATGTGTTTGGTCCCTCTGCGTTTTTGGTACTCTTTACACCTCCTGGAACCAATTAATCATGAGTACCTAGGTACTGGTATATTGTTTTGTGGTGCTAGGGACCTAATCCAAAGCATGTATTGAGCTACGCTCCCTGTCCACAATTTTCTCCAAATATTTTTGATCCCTGGTTGTTTGAATCTACAGATGTAGTATCTGCAGATACAGAGTTCTGAAAGTCCTTGAATTCAATTGCTATCAGTCACAAGCTCTGTCCCTTGAATTTTCTTCTTATGTAAAACAGTAAATTCTTCCCGTCTTTTATTTTCTTAAGTTAGAATGAATTGCTTTTCTGTTACTTGCAACTAAATTAGACCTCACTACGATTCTACTGTATAGACTTCTAATGGCTAGAAATGTACACTGACAGTAAGTATATTATCTTGTCTATTTTGATGCCATTTTAAATTCAACACTGGCTGGGGATTTAGCTCAGTGGTTAGAGTGCCTGCCTTGCAAGCACAAGGCCCTGAGTTCGATCCCCAGCACAAAAAACAAAAAACAATAAAAACAACCAACAAAAAATAAATAAATAAATTCAATGCTACTAGTCTTTGGAATGGGAGTCATACCTTAATTCCTAAGACAAGTTAATTTTTATGCATTCATAAGCCCTTAGGAATTATATTTTTTATCCACTCTAGTATTCTGGTCTAGTATTCTGGTCCTAGTATGGCTCTCCAGCCATCTTGCTACTATTTGACTTCGAGAAAATGAAAGTTAGTGGTTTTGAATTACATTTTAATTATTTCTTTCATAATAAACCAAATTAAATTTTAAAAGCTAAAGACATTTCTGCTCTTGAATTTAGAGCTGTAGCTTTTAATGAAATCTGCTGCAGTCTTTTTTAAATAAATGTTCTGTCTTGCTATGCATCCTATCATTATTTTAAGAAAACAGATTATCAATGTTTAATTTTGTTCTATTCTGATGTTCTTTTTAGGAGAGTCACCGAGAAACTTCTCTTATCCGTAGGTATTTTCTGATAATGCATGTTCTCATTTCACCTCTTACAAACTTTGGTTTGAGCTTTACAATTCTAATTAACTGAACATTCTCTTACTCCGAGACATTTCAAATTCAGTCAAAAATCTAACTGAACCCTATCTCTTGAAGAATCATATTAATTTGTGAGTTATTTTTTCTAGTACAGTTTGTCCATTCTCATTCTATCTACCGAAGCAGGCTTAAGTCGTTCCTCATAAATTTAACTTGATTCTTTCTACAGGAGACATATCTATCCAAAATCTTTTATTAACTCCTAAATGTTTCTTTTCAATTGTGACTAGAGAGTCTAGGATTATTTTTTCTTTGAACAGAACCACCTGAAAGAAATCAAGTGTTTTTATTGCTATTTACTGCTCCCCCAACTAAAAATGCTTGGAAATATTCAAGTGTGTAAAATACAAAAAATTCCAAGAACAATTAAATTTTGTATAAAACTTTTCAGACTTTTATGCATATTTAAAAATACATTCATATTTTTAATCAACATATACCTTTGTCCCCAGCCAAAACACATTTAGTGTAACTCATGGGTAGTTTTGCACTATTACTTAATGAAGATTTACCCCATTCTTTACATCATAGCTTAGTGATGGATGAATGTATCTTAATATAAACAATCTAGGCACATTTATTGTGTTTCTGGGCTTGTGCTAACATGAATATTGCCCTAATAGCATATTACATCACGTTGAGACAATTATTAGCTAATTTCCTTAAATATACATCAAGCAATGTTTTAAGATTTTGAGAAGTAGTATTCATGGATTAAAATTTTAAACACTATTACCAAACAGCCCTCCAAGAAGACTGAAAAATTATAGCCTGATTGATAACATAGAAGACAGCCTGTTCTTGTTATCAAAATCTCCAGGTCAAGTTTTCTCAAAGTTTAGGGACTGCCTCCCTAAACTATTCATGCACATTCCTATGCCTTATGACCAATCTGTTAAAAATTAACTGAAATGGATTGAGTCTGGCCATTTCTAGTTTCATAAACTTGAGAAACACTATCATGTTCATATCATTAAAAATATTCAATGCATAGTTAAGGATTTATTTTTTTCATAAAGATTTTTTCCATCTCAATTGTCAGTACATATATTTTGTCCATTTTTCATTGTGGACAGATGTAACATTTTTACTTATTTGTATAATCTTTTACATGTAAAGGATATTGACTTTTCCCCAGTCATCTATTGAAAATTATTCTTAGCCACCCCTACAATACAAAAAAATCTTTTAGACTTTCTATGACTTAGATAAAAGTTTTAATCAATCTATAACTCCTTTTCTTAGTATATGTTTTTAAAATAAAAAGCTAGTTTTTTACACATCATTTACCTACCAGTCTCCTAATATTGCTTTAGTGGAAACACTAAAAGCTAGAAGTCTGATGCCATATTGATTTTTTTCTGTCTCTAAGAATACTTTTAAAAATATTTGAAATTCAGAAATACTTCCAGGGTACACTTATTTATTTAACAGCGGGAGAACTAGATCAACATGAAAATAATTCTTATTTGTTCCTTAACCCCAGAGATACCTCCTTTTATTAATATTTTGGATGGTTCTTTTACTTACTCTATTATTTTTATAATTTCTACTATGTAGTCTATGCCAATTCTATTCTAAAAGTTTACATATAAACTTTAAAGGAGTAATGGTGTAAAAAATTTTATACACATCGATGATGATCTAAACATGCTCCCATAAATATCTACTGAAAAGGGAACACCTTAAGTGGTCAATATCATTTTTCAGCCAGAAAATAAAATATAAGCATGAAGAACTAAGGGTAACATAAGGAAATACTCTTGTTTCAGTGTTCAAAGAAAAAAGGAGATACCCACTTGTATGTAGTAAATGACCACTACAACAAACAACAACAAAAATCAAGCAAGGAAATACACCAAACTCAGAAGTCTCCTTTCCTTCTTTTCTGAATGCGTTTTTGGCCTGTCTTTACAATGGGAAAACTAGTAAATATTTTCCTCTAAATAGTCATATGCATCAAACAAGCCTTGATGATCTCTAGGCGTTAAAGAAAGAGCAACCGTTATACAGTGGTTTGGAAGGGCTCCATCTGAGCCGAGACTCGCAGCAGGAGCAGGTGGGCCTGGCTGGAACAAAAAGCTGATAGGAAAGAGAATAAAGTTTGGAAATGCAACCCAGAAAATTGCTTCAGCATTTCACTGATATGACCTTCAATTGCTCAGGGGCTTGTTTTCTCTCCTTTAAACTTAGACATTTTATGACTCTTCCACTTATATCTATTTTTACCTTAAGCAAAGAGAATTTCTCTCAATAATTTTTATTTTCTCATATTTTATACAATTTTAGTTACTTCACCAAAAGAAAATGAAATGGCATGGATTTTATTACAGGAAGCTAGTTCCCGTTGCTCTTTATTATATCTTTCATTAATAGGAAGACTTTATTTGGTTTCCATTTTGCATGAATTTTATTTCTTTAGCAATCAAATTATAACACCTGTTTAAACATCTCCCCTTATTTAGAACACCTAATCTCTTAAATTTGGATAATAAATGGATCTTTTTGTTCAAATACCATTCAAAAATTATTAGTGACACCTTTAATCAAGATGAAAAATAAATTCATACTTTTATTATCTGCTTGTGTCACAACTCTAATATATATTCAAGTGACATTAATATCAGTGTTAAATAGTATAAGATACAATTATGTGTTGGTTAATATTTCCAACTTCTAAAAGGATATGGGATGGAAACAATCAAATGCAATCAACACACGCTTTCACCATGTGTTTTCCCTCTCAGCTTTATCTCTCAGTCAAAAGACACACTCCCCTGCTGGGGGCATAAGTCCTCACCCCTGCACCACCTCTGCTGCTGCCTGGGCAGGGGAATGGGGGGAGCACGGTGCCTGTAATTATCAAACATGAATTCAATTTTAAAAAGCCACTCCCCTACATAAACATGAATCTGACTAAATCTCTTACCATACAGAGAAGAAAAGACTATTTCTGCACAGTTCTTTTCAGAAGAGAATGAAAGAAGGACTCTGATTAGCTAGTTTGGGTCACGTGCCCTCTCTAAACCAGTCATAACTCTTGGTTAAATGGGTATGAGAATTGATCAGCCTTGGTGTTGATAGGGATCGAAAATTGTTTCCTTAGCAGAAGAAGGGTGTGAGAGAGTGCTGAGCAGAGTCATACAATACTCAAGAGCAAAGGGATATGTTTTTAAAGTCTCTCTGTCTGTTTCTCCTAAAAATGTGGAAAGATGCTCTCGGGTATATTTGGGCTCAGATAGTACATGACTTTAATGAACACCCCATTCTGTAGATTATAGGAATACTTTGGGAAATGTAATTGGCATGCCTCTCAGGTTACCAAATTACTGACAGTTTCCTGAGTAAAATTATTTTTCCTCTCATAGCAGTTTTGCAGTTTGAACCTAAAGATCCTGTTCAAATGGTCATGCTACAAGTTTTATGTTAGAAAAACAAATTATTTGAGCATAATTTGCCAAGATTATTATTTCATAATTGTGAGGACCACTTTCCTATCTCTCATGGAGAGCTGGGACTCTCTTCTGTGTTGGCTACTATCTCAGGTTGCTTCCAGAAGGCAGCGACTGTTGTGACTACATCTTTGATCAAGATGGTCTGACTAACAGGTTGTCTACATCAAGAACACATTTCTGTGGGGATAATGCCAAATAACTAGTGATGCAGACAAAAAGCACTCACAATTGATCACATTCTCCATTGCCTTTTTCTGGCTCAGAAAATCCCTGAAGGCTATTTCTGGCCTCTGCTCACTGTGCAGACCAAGAGCAAACAGAATTAACTATGTTAGGCCAGCATGCTTCGACATCAGGACTTTTAAGTGAGAAGACTTACTCTGTACCATCTTTCCTTTTTATTAGTGATTTGGGAAACTATACGTTTATTGGGTTATCCTGACAAATCTGTTCAAAAGATATGTCAATATCTGAAGAATACATTGAGAAATGATAGCTATTGTTTCTTACAGTGAAAAACAAACAAAAGAGAACATAAGGGCTTTGACATGTAGTTTCAAATGGACAATTTCCTAAGTGAGGAAAGTCAATTAGAATAATAAGCCTGCCAGAGAGAAGAAAATATGTGTAGATTTATAAAGCACTATCATTTCCATTATACAGAAAACAAAAGCACTCTAATTTCTGCAAGTATAAGTAACTTGCACAAGGGAATTCTACTTCCGACCAAGATGGAATAACAGGGTCTGGAATTTTTTTTTTCTAAACTGAACAAAATACACGAAGGTTATTTTAAAGACTTTGAACATTGAGCAATAAAGGACAATGATTTATGACTCTCTGAAATAAAGGAAAACAAATGAGGTGAGTGCCAATGATTATGCCAGGTTATTGCCTGTGTTCACTGTTAATCACTGTAACAAAATACCTGAGATAGACAACTTAGGAGGAGGAAAAGTTTGTTTTGGCTCATGGTTTCAGAGGTTTCAGTTCATGGTTGATTGTCTCAGTTGCTTATGGGCCGGTGGAGGGGCAGCTCCACAGTGGAAAGCATGAGGTGGAGCAACGCTGATTACTTCATGGCAGCCAGGAAATGAAGAGCAAAACAGGAAAGTACTGGGGCTCCAGTATTCCCTGGAAGGCCTCCAACTAACTTCCTCCACCTAAGCCCCACTTTTAAAGATTTCACTACCTCCCAATTATGCTGTGGGCTGAGGATCAAGCTTTGACACAAGACCCAGCTGTAGCGCAAGGTCATAACATTCCAGGTCATAATACAAGAAGGCAAATCTAGCAGGGTTTGGTGGATATCCTGGGTTGAGAAGGTGGAGGTAAGAGCCTAGGGAGACCAAGATAGCTATATTTTTCAAGATGGAAACTAAAGAAATTATAACTGTACAAAAGTGGACTCTGGAGACCTGCAAAGGGCTTCTTGTGAGAATTCTACAGAGTTTGAATCACTACATGAAAGATGACCAAGGCGTCCAGAAAGAACCAAATGCAAGACTTACAGAAGAATTGTTCAGGGCTCACAGGACTAAGGTTAGTTTCCATTTATCATACTGGCTATTCCTATATCAGTGAGACATTTTTGCCATAAAATGGAGAAATTTAAGCAGAGGGATATTTTGTTTTATATGATATTTAGACCAGATCTTTACCCAAAATGTCACAGATTGACTACAAGTATCCACAAAAAAATGTGAATAGGCACTCCTGCAGTAAGAAGAATGGGTGTTATTTTTATAAGTCATGGAATTCATAATCTCATCCCAGTCTTATAGCATGACAGAGAAGGTAAGTGTCTTACCCAAAAAAAGTTTGTAAAATGTAAGGTTTTGATTCTCAATCAAGCCATCTTTCCTTTACTCAGTATTGAGTCTTCCTGCACTGTGAGCAATGTTAAGGCAACATAATATTAAATGCAGCATTTGTTATCTGTGTATAAGGCCAGTTGGAATGTTGATAGAGACTGGGAAGGCTATTTTGTGTACTCCTGGGCAATACCACATTTAAAGTCTTAGAACTGTCTAGAGGAGACCGTATTTTTGCAGATTTTAGCAGTGGGGCCCAGGGGCTGTTTTTTGTCCTTTTGTTTGAATCAATGGCCCAGATTCTTCCCAACATTTAATGGGAAGGTAGAGCCACAAAAGTAAGTTCTGGCCAGTGGAAACTTTGCCTCTTCTAGGTATGAACAATAAGGCATCCTTCTGTATGATCCTCTTTCCTCATCTCCATCTTTGGTGACTTTGGAGTGACCTATTTAACATGGCTCTATCACAGGGAGGAAGAGCTGGGGTCCCTGAATAACTTTATACAGCAGAGCTTCTCCCCTCTGCACCTGCTGACTACACCGAAGAGTGATATAAGCAAATGAGAAATGTGTACTAACTACGAAGATTTTTGAGTCATTTAAAAAGCAGAAAATGCCCTCATAATAGACCTATTTACTCTATATGAGGTCAAATAGGCGAGGTATATCAGTTAGGAGTGCAGATTTTTATACATTACCCTGTAAAATTAGGAAAGAGTTATAAGAAAATTTCCATAGAACTTCAATGATTGTATTGGAAAGTGCAGTGACTACTTTATTCTTAAAACTTGGCCTAAGATTTGGGGCAATTCTTATTTTATACTTTAATTGGGGAAGACGACTTACTATCAAGGACAAGTATGATGTGTCCTTTTATTATCTACCTAAAACTCTTGAAAAATTTATAAAACCCATAGGTCTCTTATCTTTTATTTTTCAAAAGATAATTTGTCACTTGGAAGAAGTATGATTTGAGCTCACACTATGAGAAGTTCACAGTGATCATTTTTTATTGAATGTTGAGCACTTAGTGGTCTGAGAATAGAGATACACTCGCAAAGTTAGCTAGAGATAACCTTGCAATTAACTTGAAGAGTCAAATAAAGAAAATAAAGGGTAACAGTTTTACTTGGATTTAGTGCTTTCAATAAATTTGCCGAATAAAAGAAATTGAGTGTCATACACTATTTTACTCTGCAAATAGTATTATGGGGGCAGAGTAGGGTTTCATTCTCAATTCCCTCCCAAGGATAAGAGTGAAAAGAAAACAAATATATTTCACAGTGACAGCTCCAGAATTTCTATGGAAGAGAACACAATGGCTGCAGTCTGGTTGGAAAGGAAGGCTAGAGAAATTGTCATCAGTAACATTTATCTTGTAAGGAGAATGGTATTGATTGGATTGGGAATTTCTCCCAAAACCATGTGCTAAAGGATTGGTACCCAGAATGATGCTACTGGGAGGAAGTGGTACCTTCAAGAGGTGAGGCCTAATTGGAAGAAGGTAGGTCACTGGAAGTGGTGGTGGGGGAATATCAGTACCCTAACTTCTTTCTATCTCTCTTTTTGCTTCTTGGCCACCACGAGGTAAGCAGCTCCTCTGTCATATGCTTTATCACGGTGTATTGTGCTTCCACTGGCCCAAAGCAACAGAGTGACATGACCATGGACTGAAACCTTTAAAACTATGAGCTACAATAAACCTTTCTTCCTTTTAAATTGATTCTCTCAGACGTTTTGTCATAGTAATGGAAAGTTAACTAAACACATTCCTTTTATGTCTAAATTAAAGGATAAGTAAAACCACTAGGGTTTGCTAAAGATTTTTTATTTATATATTATTTATAATATTGAGAGTATATTAACTGTCCCTCAATTCTTATTTTGATTTAGGGTGCCTTGAGGGAGCTGGGTAATTTTTAAGGAGCAAACAATCAGAATCCACAGCCACTATGGCCTCAGTATCCCATTTAAAAATACTGAGCGTTTACAATGTTTTAAGCATGGCTGTGGGTACTACAGTCAGAATAGTAAACAAAACACACAAAAATCCATGCTTCATGGAACTTTCTGCATAGCGGGATAGAGAGGCAGTAACAAACTACCTAAAATATATAGTAATATTGGAGAAGCACATGCACATTGGCGCATTAAACAATGTAAACAGCTGAAGGTAATATAATAGAGCAGAGAGAGACTTTTGACTCAGCCCTGTATTTAGACTTTAGTTCTAAAGGAATGATGTTATGAACTGGATAGACTTAGGATCTTATCACTTTCTTCTTTAGTTTGTTGAGGGGAATGAATACGACATACTTGGCATCAAGTAGGAATTCAGGCAACATAAGCCATTATTATGTGAAAGGTTTAGGCAGTCATTTATCTATGGACAAACGTCAGATTATGAATGATTCTTCCCCCAAAATAAATATTCCTTATCTCGGTTTTTTGGGGAGTATATTCTTTTCCACAATGCATTTTGTACAAATTGTTCACTTGACTTCAGAGTACACAGGAGAATAAGGTAAGCCATTATTGTAAGAGCATCAGAGTGCTTTTCCCTGGATGCAGTCATGCAGTGTTTTAAAAAGTCCATATACGCCAACTCTTTGTGAAAGTACACGCCCATCTCACTCATGTCCTATGGGGTAGAGTGCAGACTGGGTCTCAGAGTAAGTGTGGTAGAGCCCCACAAAGACCATAGCATTTTCAAGACAGCAGTGTGTGAAATGATTGTAGGGACCACAATCACCAGACTGGTGAAGCAAATGTTTTAATACCAGGACCCATTATGGACTTATGAGCTGTGAACTCTTTCTATCTAAATGCAGTACCAACCCTATTGCATTTTTGGAACATTGGTGTGTGAAGTGATAGTCCTTGTTAAAATAGCTGGAGTGTGGAAGCAAATGCTTTAAGGTGAAAAGCTTATTACAGACTTAAGAGCAATGAGATTCATTTCTTCTTGGCAGGTGTCTGCAGATTTCTAGAAATGGTCGTTGTGCTTTTCCTGCATTCAGGAGTGTGGGGGCTCCATGCAAGATACACTTGCATGGATCTGAGGACGGTGGCAAGATAGTTTCACAAAGACTAACTCTGCTTTATCTGTTGCCAACCATAGCTTCCTGAGTAATGCTCTGTGAAGCAATGATCTAAAGTGTGCTTCTCAAAAAGCACATTTTTTTTTTAAACAATGTCCTCTATATGCTAGGACAATAGTGCCTGAAGTTTCAACATGCAATTCCTCTGGAGGCACGCTGCCATTTAGAATGTAAATATACCCACTGCAAGAAGTCAACTATTAGGCCACTCTTAACACAGTGTGAATCAACTTATCAACGTGTGTCCCTAGACTACTTGAGCAATGTGGTTAAAGTAGTTAATTCACTTTATAGACAGTGTCATGGCTGCAGAAACTCTGCAGAGAATGTTTTAACATAGACCTCAAGACTCAGTAGAATTTGGATGAACATGGAAGAAGTGAGAGAGCACACGCCTTGGACAGCAATAGCTTTCCCAGAACCAGTCTCCACTTTTATTTGGGAGATGTTATATTTAAGGTTTCTTTTCATTTAAAAGATAATTGAAATTAAAAAATTATGCAGATTCTAAAGCTTTCCCCAGAAAAGAATAGATACAAACCCTTGGAAGATGTGCCTCAATAGATCAAAGCTTAGTTTTTCCTCTTTAAACAGCAGAGTATAAAGACTACTTATAGAGTGCAGAAGGCGGGATCAAAGTTATGTCCACTTTGACTAAAACTTAGAGGTTTTTTTGCATCCTTAGAAGCTGAGAACATTCCATTAATCTGACTGAGGATCCAAGTAAAAATTTAGTTGTGCTCACTATAATAGTGTATCTCATTTAAAAAATGAAAGTTTGAATTTTGGTCAAAATTTGAGTCTACCATATGGCTGAACATTATGTCAAGACACTATAACATGAGAAAAAATGGGTTTTTCCCCCAGTGAATCATGCATACACTTGAGATTGACTGATGGGCAGTAGGATGACTTACAGGCATGAACCAGTAAGTCTACTGGGGAAGCCCATAGTGTCCTTAGCACTATGGAAAGATACAGAAAATTATAAGAAATAATATCTGCCTTAAAGATGATGGCAATTTCCTTAAATAGAAATTAAGTACATGAAAGTTGAGCTTCCCAAAGCAATTCATGAAAACAATTCCAAAAGCAATTCCATCAGTGGATGGCAGGTCGATGAGGAAAGGCACTGGGAAGGAACCATACAAAATGCCTGAGGGGGCTAGGGTCTCATGAAGATCTCTTCAAGGCTAGATGAAAGACAGAGGGGCCAACATGAGGTATCTTGGTTCAAATGAACATGATAGCTGTCTTAGTTTCCTTTCTCTCGTTGGTGAGACAAAATATCCAACACTCAAAGCCAGGGGAAGAAAGGTTGATTTGCCTTACAGTTCATAGAGGTTTCAGTCCACAGTCAGCTGGGTCCAAGTCAGGGTGGCATGGCAGACAGGCAGAAGGCAGCAAGGCAAGCAAGAGGTGCAAGCAAGAGGGTAGGCAAACCTCTTTCTATCCCTTTTATTTTATCCAGGCTGCCAGAATTAGGGCGGTGCCAAGTCAATCAGTGGATTCATTTAGTAATTGCACGCCCTTAATCCCAGCATCACATGCTCTAGATCCAGCCACCTCTGATCCAGCCTCCTCTTACCATATGAGGCTTTGGGGGGGACATCTAGACACAAACCATAACAACAGCCATAAAGGTTCAGCTAAATCTACTGATGCTTGAAAGCGACAGGACCCTCCTACCAAAGAAACACCATACATTGTGATGTAAAGGACTGGGAGCAGAAACACTTTAATTTCACCAAACTGAAATGGTAAAAACTGGAAAGACAGTGAGCGAGGTGCTATCTCAAGTTCTTTAAGGGGCAGAAGACATCACAAATGAGCAAAGTAGGCTACATATGAGAAAACAAGGAGTGTTAGGGATTGTTGGGAACTGTGTGTGCCTGGCATAAAGGTATTTAGAGACAAACAGATAGATAGATAGATAGATAGATAGATAGATAGATAGATAGATAGATAGGGCAAGCATTTGATAGATTAATAAACTCTGGTCTGACTGCTAAACTACAAGATTCGTGGCTCCTCTGGGATGTACTTTACCTTATCCTGGATTTTCACATGCCCAGTATTAACAATACATTTTCCCTGAGGCTTCAATTTGGAATCTGCAGTCTTACCATCCCCCTTTCTCCCACTCCATCACTCCACCAGCCTTTGCTGATGCTAACCAGAACATCCTGTCTCTGAAATGGCTGTGAGTTCTCCTG